>APFE031449473.1:0-17392 GCA_000404065.3 Pinus taeda | reverse complement strand
CGAAGTTGGTGATGGAACTTGAATTCATATTGCTTGTATCTTCCTCCAGTATGGGCATATGGGTGATGCCTCTAAAGATTTGAACACGGGTGGGCCTACTTGCAAATCGATTCCAGACAACAAAAATCCATAGGTCAGAGTTGGTGATGGGACTTGCATTCATATTGGTTGTATCTTCCTACATTACAAACATAAGGGTGATGCCTCCAAAAATTTGAACATAGGTGGGACTACTTGCAACTCGATTCCAAACACCAAAACTCCAAAGGTTGGAGTTGGTGATAGGACTTGCATTCATATTGCTTGTATCTTCCTACACTACGAACATATGGGTGATGCCTCTAGAGATTTGAACACAGGTGGGACTACTTGCAACTCGATTCCAAACACCAAAACTCCAAAGGTTGGAGTTGGTGATAGGACTTGCATTCATATTGCTTGTATCTTCCTACACTACGGACATATGGGTGATGCCTCTAGAGATTTGAGCACATGTGGAACTACTTGCAAATTGATTTCAAACACCAAAACTCCAAGGGCCGAAGTTGGTGATGGAATGTGGATTCATATTACTTGTATCTTCCTACACTATGGGCATATGGGTGATGCCTCCAGAGATTTGAACATGGGTGGGACTACTTGCAAATCGATTCCAAACACCAAAACACCAAAGGCCGAAGTTGGCGATGGGACTTGCATTCATGTTGCTTGTATCTTCCTACACTACGGGCGTATGGGTGATGCCTCCAGAAATTTGAACACTAGTGGGACTACTTGCAAATCGATTCCAAACACCAAAACTCTAGAGGTTAGAGTTGGTGATGGGACTTGCATTCATATTTCTTATATCTTCCTACACTACAGGCATATCGGTGATTCTTGTAGAGATTTGAACATAGGTGTGACTTCTTGCAAATCAATTCCAAACACGAAAACTCCCGAGGGCGAAGTTGGTGATCATACTTTCATTCATATTGCTTGTATCTTCCTATACTATGGGCATATAGGTGATTCCTCCAGAGATTTGAACATGGGTGGTACTGCTTGGAAATTGATTCCAAACACCAAAACTCTAGAGGTCTGAGTTGGTGATGGGAGTTGCATTCACATTGCTTGTATCTTCCTACATTACGGCCATATGGGTGATGCCTCAAGAGATTGGAGCATAGATGGAACTACTTGTAAACTGATTCCAAATACCAAAAATCCAAAACGTCGGAGTTGGTGATGGGACTTGCAGTCATATTTCTTGTATCTTCCTACACTATGAGCATATGGGTGATTCTTGCAGAGATTTGAACACCGGTGGGACTGCTTGCAAATCGATTCTAAACACCAAAACTCCCGAGGGCGGAGTTGCTGATCATGCCCGAGGGCGGAGTTGGTGTTCATACTTTCATTCATATTGCTTATATCTTCCTATACTCTGGGCATATGGGTGATTCCTCCAGTGACTTGAACATGGGTGGGACTACTTTCAAATTGATTCAAAACACCAAGACTCCAGATGATGCAGGAGCATCTAGCTCGCCATAGCCGGGCAAAGTCTCAACCAGGTTTGAAGGTTATTGATCAACTGGATTATTTATTTTTTACGTTTTCATGAGATAGTTTTTCTTTTAACTTGTTTTTACAGAGTTGGTGAATTCAGACATATTTAGTTAAATGACTAGAATTACTGTAGTTGAACAATAGCTAGGGAAAGGGTCAGCAATTTCAGAAGGAAAGAAATAAAACAAACAAGATACAAACATATAGCATTCAGACTATTGTCCATCTGTAAACATTTTCACCGTTAATTCTAATATTAATTTTTATTACAGTTTGATAAAGTAACAAATCGAGAATTTATGTGTAACACAATGTTCTATATCCTGAACATGAACATACAATTTATCTCCGACATTGGATGGATTTTCGCACACAGTCAAGCAAAGGACCAAGAGGCATAAACAACTGAAGTACAAGACAAATAGTTGCACACAGGAGACAACCACGGACAAATATTTGCACCCAGAAAGCGACCACATAACAGAGCTAACCCTGCTGCGTAATATTTTTGAATTCCACTAAAAAAAATCGAAAGCATTTGACAAGCATTCATATTAATCATTATCAAATACAACATATATGTATACGAAGGATTCCATTCCCGTAAACAAAATGATATTAAGCGTGTGATTGAAGTGGCGTTACAACCAAAACCCTGGACGAGGGTTCAACCACAACAATGACAACCTTTCCATTTAACAACCCTTATGCAATATCAACAGTGGAAGAGGCAACAAAAACAAATTACAGACAACGACAAAAACCACAGACAATTCTACGGCAACCGTGGCCATTGACCATTCGGAGTAATAAACCGAAAAGCTTGAGGATTCAAGCCTACCGAGAACCAGTTCACTGTGTCAAAAGGAATTGGAGGACCCGCGTGCTCAGGCCGCCACCAACGACCTGTAACCAGTAAATATCAATCTGAGCTACACTTGTATTAAGGGGAAAACCCTTCAAATAAGTAAACCACTACATGCTAAGAAAAAAAAAATCAAAATTCCTTGAGTAAGCCAAATCGAAATTTAGCCACAGCAACGTCCCAGACAAGTTGCATAGCTGGAGACCAAAGGAGCCAGGAGGGTAAGTAACAGTAATAGAAGCAGGACAGAATTGAAGCAGGGATGGAAGATAATACCTGTTCGAGCCAACGAGAAACCGCCAACGTGACCCTGTGCTCAGACCAAACACCAGCGCTGACAAAATGAAAACCTAGAGTAATGGAAAGCGTGAGGATTGAACCCAGATTTGGGTCAAGAAACAACAGGAGCTCGAAGAGTAAAACCAAACCGCAACGCATATATAGAACCATAATAAAACGAAAGAGAAGTCTAAAGGAAACCCTGACTGAACCATACATGCAAGTTCGCAGATAGTAAATAAACTACGACGAGCACATACAATGGGAAACTGCTTACAGAACGCGTGCAGGCATAAGAAGAACAACAAACAGAACTTACCAGGTTCGAACCAACACCACAGAGCCGAGAGACAATAGCATACGAGCAATAGTTCCCATAAGTTCAGAGTCAAACTGAGCGGAGGAGGTTCGTGAACCATTATCAACGTAAGGCAACCAGTATTCACCATTGCAAACGCGACAATATTCCACAGAGCAAACCCAGAAAACCCTCACAAACATTCTCGGCGAGAAGAACAGTCCAAAGTAACACAAAAGGGTCGGTTGCTTGGCACAAAGAGCAAGTGGAAACAGGATCGAGGCATTAGGACGAGCCATTAAATGCCGAATCAAACTCACAACTTGCACCCACTGTGAAAAATCTCCGCAGACGATATCCACACAAGGAAACAACAGATATTTGTTGACACGTCATTACATACGGACGTGTGGAACCGTGGGCCCTTTGGGCTGGGTTACACCAAAGTGGTATAAGAGCGTAGTTGAGCATATTGAGAAAAATGGATGTAGGACGATGAGGACGAGGTCGAGGTGCTTGTAGAATGGTAGATGAAATGTTACGAGAGGAACTCAGAGTTCTTACTGCTCGTTTGGAAGCAATAGAGGCAGGTAGGCGAAGAGATCCAGAAATGGGCGATGTAAGTGAAGAGGAAGTAGAAGTGGCAGCAGATGGACCTGAAGGTGAATCCGCAGAGGTGAAATTGCTGAAGTCTGTTTTACTATCAAATAGTAGGCCTAAACCAGAACTCCTGATGTATGACGGTAGTTTGTCTATCGATGTTGTGTTGGATTGGATTAGTGAGATGGAAAAGTATTTTTAGTGCGAGGAAGTTAGCGAAGACTGTAGAGTCAAATTCGCAGCGAAAAAGCTGAAAGGACACGCAGCCCTGTGGTGGGATAGTGTCCAGAATGAGAGGAAGAGGTTGAATAAAGCGCCGATTAAAACTTGGTCAAGAATGGTGGCCAAGTTGAAGGGCAGATTTCTTCCAAGGGACTATCAAATTGCGTTACATAGACAGGTACAAAACTTAAGGCAAAGAGGATTGAATGTAAAGGAGTACACAGAGGAGTTCTACCGAGTGAATTTGCGAGTCGGATATACAGAAGATACTGTAGAAAGGATAGCCTAGGTATGTTAATGGGCTGAGAATGGAAATTCTAGATGAAATAAGTATTTTGTCTCCAAATAATATTGAGGAGGCATACCAGAGCGCAGTAAAAGCAGAGGAGAAAATTACCAGAAGGCAGAATGCCCGGAGAGGATGAGGATCCGGCAAAGGGAAAGGCTAGTCCTATGGCAGGGGCGGGACTGTTAGCAGCAGTGAGGAAGATAGTAGTTCGAAAACTTCAGGAACAACAAAAAAAGGAGACAGTATGAGAGGTGGCAGATCGTTCCAGCACGGAAGAGGAAATGGCTGAGGAAGAGGGGCTGGTTATCAATGTTATAGATGCCACAAGTGGGGGCATTGCTCGTTTGAGTGTCCAGAAGCAGATTTAGCTGGACAACGGGGTGCGTATGTGGCACAACCGGAGGAAACAACAACACTCCCTCAAGAGGTAGAGAATGCCCCAGAGACGGGGGAAGCTTTGGTGCTGCATAAGGTACTATTGAAACCAGTCGACGAGAGTATCGAACAGATGCAAAGGAAAGCTCTGTTCAGGACGATTTGCAAATCACAGGGTAAGTGTTGTAGGATGATAATTGACAGTGGAAGTACTGACAATTTGGTATCCACAGAAATGGTGGAAAAGCTGGGGTTGAAACGTTTAAAGCATCCCAGTCTATATAGAGTTTCATGGTTACAAAAGGGTCAGCAATTGCTGGTGGACGAGCAAAGCGAGGTTGAGTTTTAGATAGGTTGGTATAAGGATAAGATTATCTGTGACATCATGCCAATCGACGTATGTCACATATTGCTGGGTAGGCCTTGGCAATATGATAGGAAGGTAACACACGATGGAGTGATGAATTGTTATAAATTCGAGAAAGATGGGGTCAGGCATACCCTTGTGCCTATCAAGGAAGAGAAAGGAGCAGCTGGAATAAGTGAACCCAAAGCATTGCTAGTGAGTGGAAAGCAGTTTTTAAAACAGTTAGAGGGCAGCGAAACAGGTTATGCGGTAGTCAAGAAAGCAAGGACAGTTCTATTACACACAGAAATATCAGATTTGCCCATAGAGATACAACAAATGTTGGAAGAATTTATAGACATAGTAGTGGATGAATTGCTAGACAAGTTGCCCCCCAAGCGGAGTATTAGTCACCACATTGATTTTATGCCTGGAGCCAGCTTGCCAAATAAAGCAGCCTACCGAATGAGCCCCAAGGCTAATGAGGAAATCAGGAAATAGGTGCAAGAACTGTTGGACAAAGGCTTAGTAAGGGAAAGCTTGAGCCCATGTGTTGTGCCAACAGTCCTCGCCCCCATAAAGGGAGGAGAATGGCGGATGTGCACCGACTCAAGAGCCATCAATAAAATCACCATCCAGTACAGATTTCTGTTACCACGTATGGATGATATGATGGACTGTTTAAGTGGGGTGGCTTACTTCTCCAAAATAGATTTGAAAAGCGGGTATCATCAGATTCATATACAAGAGGGGGACGAGTGGAAAACGGCCTTTAAAACAAATGAGGGACTGTATGAGTGGCTGGTCATGCCATTTGGGTTGAGTAATGTGCCCAACAGATTCATGAGGCTAATGAATGAGATGATGAAGGAATATATTGGGAAATTTGTGATAGTTTATTTAGATGATATCCTTATTTTCAGCAAGACGAAAGGAGAACAATTTCAACATGTGCGCAAAGGAGAACACTTTCAACATGTGCGCAAAGTGTTGGACAAACTACAGCAGAACAAGCTACCGATAAATTTGAAGAAATGTACTTTTCTGTAGATGGAACTAATTTATTTGGGGTTTGTGATAGCAGAAAATGAACTGAAGATGGATCCGGAGAAGGTAGCAGCAATAGTAAATTGGCCGTCTCCGAAAAATTTATTTGAGGTATGTAATTTCCACGGATTGGCAAGTTTCTATAGGAAGTTTATTAAGAACTTTAGCGGGATTTGTGCACCCATGCTGGAGACCATCAAAAAGGCCAGCCAACCTTTTTGGTGGATGGAAGCAGCGGAGAAAAGTTTTCAGTTATTGAAAAGGAAGATTACTGAGAGGCCAATCCTAAGGCTACCGGATTTTCAGAAATTGTTTCATGTACGTTGTGACGCTAGCGGGACAGCAATCAGGGCTGTACTCAGTTAGGAGGATAGACCTGTGGCATTTTTCAGCGAAAAGCTGAATGAGAGTAGACAAAAGTACTCCTCATATGAAAAAGAGTTTTATGCAGTTGTACAGGCCTTAAGTCACCGGAGGCATTATTTACTGGGGAATGAATTTGCGATGTTTTCAGATAATTCTTCACTACAATATGTAATGCAGCAACACAAACTCAACCATAAACATACCAAATGGGTGGAGAATTTACAGAGTTTTAATTTCGTGCTGAAGCACATTAGCGGGCAAGCAAACAAGGTGGCTGACGCATTAAGTAGAAAGGCTCTACTTTTGCAGGAGAGTGTTGTACAGGTGTTGGGTTTTGACCATTTACGGGACCTTTACCAAACAGATGTAGATTTCAGAGAAGCCTATGAGGTGTGCCAGAACCCTTTGATAAGGGTTAACAGTCCTTGGTTGGATTATAATATACAGGAAAAGTTGATGTTTAAAGGAGGACAACTGTGTATACCCAACTGTTCAATGAGAGAGAATATTATTCGCGAAAAACATAGTGGGGGTTTGGCTGGACACATCGGTATAGATAAGACCCTAGAACAACTTAGTCATTTCTATTTTTGGCCAAGAATGCGACGAGACATACAACGTTTTGTGACTAAGTGTAAGGTGTGCCAATTGGCGAAGGGGCACAGCCAGAACACAGGACTATATACACCATTACCTGTTCCAAGCAGGCCATGGGATTCTATTAGTCCAGATTTTGTTTTAGGACTACCAAGGACAGGTTCTCAAAGATGGCACATTCTATACCTTGCTGGAAAACTAGTGACGCCACTCATGTGGCCCACTTGTTTTTCAATGAGATTGTCAGGTTACATGGATTACCAAAAACTATCCTTTCAGACAGGGACGTGAAGTTCACGGGACATTTTTGGCATACCTTATGGAAAAAAATGAACACACATTTAAGCTACAGTTCTGCATATCACCTGCAAACCGACTGGCGGACAGAAGTTGTGAACAGGAGTTTGGGAAACCTGTTACGCAGCTTAGTCGGGGAGAATTCACGGATGTGGGATCGGGTGCTAGCGCAAGCAGAGTTCGCCTACAATGACTCACCCAATCGTAGCACAAGTTTCAGTCCCTTTCAGATCCTATATGGCATGCACCCTCGCGGAGTGCATGAGCTTCGGGATCTTGGCTTACAAGAACGATGGAGTGTGGACGGATTAGATTTTGCTAACACAATGAGAGACTTACACGAACAGGTGAAGGAAAAATTACAGGACAACAGCTTAAAACATAAACAACATGCAGATCTAAAGAGGAGGGAAGTTCAGTTTGAAGTGGGGGACGAAGTCCTTGCACATCTACGTAAGGAACGTTTCCCTAAGGGTACATACAATAAATCGAAGTACAAAAATATAGGGCCTTGTAAAGTCCTTCGGAAATTTTCGGCAAACGCCTACGAGATACAATTGCCACCCGGAATAGGCATTTCACCTATCTTTAACATAGCAGATCTGTTCTCGTACACAGATGACCCCACGGAGGAAAAAAAACATGGACTCGGACAATCCACACGGAATACCCAGGAAGATGGAGAAAATTGGAAGAGACAGATGCCTTATGTTCAACCTCCTGAGATCGAAGGCATCCTCGAAACTCAGGTGGCTAGATGTACTCGGCAGAAGAACTACTTATAGTACCTGGTCAAGTGGAAGAACCGTCCGATTGAGGACAGCTCATGGCTTGACGCCAAGCAGATTGTGCAAACAGGAACTTCAGTCGTGGAGCTCATGGACCGGAGTCATGATCTCTTTTTACCACGAGAGCCTGATGCAGGAGCATCCAGCTCGCCATAACCGGGAAAAGTCTCAACCAGGTTTGAAGGTTATTGATCAACTGGATTATTTATTGTTTACGTTTTCATGATATAGTTTTTCTTTTAACTTGTTTTTACAGAGTTGGTGAATTCAGACATATTTAGTTAAATGACTAGAGTTACTGTAGTCGAACAATAGCTAGGGAATAGTTCATTAAATTAGGAGAGGAATGACAAACTGTTCATACAAATCTTGTAATGTCAGGCAAATATGGTTATCAACGATAACAAGATCTTTTTGTAACTAAATTCTATGGCAGTTTGATTAACTGCAAAATCAACTGAAATGGAAGGGCATAAAAGCCAAAATGTAACAGAGGGAAAGGGTCAGCAATTTCAGAAGGAAAGAAATAAAACAAACAAGATACAAACATATAGCATTCAGACTATTGTCCATCTGTAAACATTTTCACCGTTCATTCTAATATTAATTTTTATTACAGTTTGATGAAGTAACAAATCGAGAATGTCTATGTAACACACTGTTATATATCCTGAACATGAGCATACAATTTATCTCCGACATTGGACGGATTTCTGTACACAGTCAAGCAAAGGACCAAGAGGCATAAATAACTGAAGTACAAGATGAATAGTTGCACACAAGAGACAACCATGGACAAATATTTGCACCCAGAAAGCGACCACAGGCCAGAGGTAACCCTGTTGCGAAATGTTTTTGAATTCCACTGAAAAAATCGAAATCATTTGACAAGCATTCATATTAATCATTATCAAATACAACATATATGTATACAAAGGATTCCATTCTCGTAAACAAAATCATATTAAGCGTGTGATTGAAGTGGCGTTACAACCAAAACCCTGGACGAGGGTTCAACCATAGCAATGACAACCTTTCCGTTTAACAACCCTTATGCAATATCGACAGCGGAAGACGCAACAAAAACAAATTATAGACAACGAAAAAAACCACAGACAATTCTACAGCAACCATGGTCATTGACCATTCGGAGTAATAAACTAAAAAGCTTGAGGATTCAGGCCTACCGAGAACCAGTTCACTGTGTCAAAAGGAATTGGAGGACCCACGTGTTAAGGCCGCCACCAATGACCTGTAACCATTAAACATCAATCTGAGCTACGAGTTTATTAAGGGGAAAGCCCTTCAAATAAGTAAACCACTACATGCTGAGAAAAAAAAAAAATCAAAATTACCTGAGTAAGCCAAGTTGAAATTTAGCCACAATGATGTCCTAGACAAGTTGCATAGCTGGAGACCAAAGGAGCCAGGAGGGTAAGTAACAGTAACAGAAGCAGGACAGAATTGAAGCAGGGATGAAAGATAATACCTGTTCGAGCCAACGAGCAACTGCCAACGTGACCTTGTGCTCAGAACAAACACTAGCACTCACAAAATGAAAACCCAGAGTAACGGAAAGCGTGAGGATTGAACCCAGATTTGGGTCAAGAAACAACAGGAGCTCGAAGAGTAAAACTAAACCGCAACACATATACAGAACCATAATAAAACGAGAGAGAAGTCTAAAGGAAACCCTGACCGAACCATACATGCAGGTTCGCAGACAGTAAATAAACTACGACAAGCACATACAACGGGAAGCCGCTTACAGAACGCGCGCAGGCATAAGAAGAACAACAAACAGAACTTACCAGGTTCGAACCAACACCATAGAGCCAAGCGACAACAGCATACGAGCAATACTTCCCATAAGTTCACAGTCAAACCAAGCAGAGGAGGGTTCGTGAACCATTATCAACCGAAGGCAACCAGTATTCACCATTGCAAATGACACAGTATTCCACAGAGCAAACCCAGAAAACCCTCACAAACATTCCTGGCGAGAAGAACAGTCCAGAATAACCCAAAAGGGTCGGTTGCTTGGCACAAAGAGCAAGTGGAAATAGGATCGAGGCGTTAGGACGAGCCATTAAATGCCGAATTAAACTCACAACTGCCACCCACTGTGAAAAATCTCTGCAGACGATCTCCACGCAAGGAAACAACAGATATTTGTTGACATGTCATTACATATGGACGTGTGGAACCGTGGGCCCTTTGGGCTGGGTTACACCACCAGATGTTGGAGTTGGTGATGGGAGTTGCTTTCAAATTGCTTGTATCTTCCTACACTAAGGGCATATGGGTGATGCCTCCAGAGATTTAAATACGGGCGGGACTACTTGCAAATCGATTCCAAACACCAAAAATCATGTTGGAGTTGGTGATGGGACTTGCATTCATATGCATAAGAACTTTAATACTTATAATAGTGAACTTGCATTCATATTTCATAAAAGCGGAAATACTTATAACAAACTTACTATGTAACAATATTTTTAACCATGGATATTCACCTGAACTTTACCATACTTATTATTAGTTGTAAATAAGCTTTGTTACAATACCATGGTATAATACCATGGATCATCAATACCACATGCCCAAATACCATCTCTCATTTCACAATCAAATTATTTTATTTGAATTTAATTTACAATATTTTTTAATTAAATCTAAAAATAAAAAGATTATAATTATTGTTTAGATATATCTAAACCCACTATCACATTGAAATATATAAGATATAAATAGTAACTAACTATCCACTTTACCTTATAAATTAAAGTAATAATTTTGTAACCACATTTAAATTTCATTAATAAGCACATAAAAACTTAATACTTACAATATAAAAAAACTTTTAACCATGGATATTCACCCAAACTTTTCCATGGATATTATTAACTTTGTTACAAGACAATGGGCCAATACCATGGCTCATCAATACCACAAACAATCTCTCATTTCACAATCAAAATATGTTATAAAATGTTTATAACATTTTTGCATGGACTAGGCTAAATTATATAAAAATAAAGATAAAAGTAAAAATAAGATTATTAATTAAAATGATTAATAATTAATAATTAAACCAACATAGATCCATCTTAACGATATATCAAACTCCCAAAGGGATCAAATTTCTCTATGTTTAAATGTTTCCTGAAGTTTTTCACTAAATTAGATCGAGAATTAAGATGGATCTAGGCTGATAAATAATTAAATCAAAATTTTGAAAGTTTGTTACAAAATAAACACACGTATGAGCATAATTAAATGAAAATTTAGGAAACCCTATTAAAAAATAAATATCTCAACATAAAAATAAAAAGACAGTTTGGAAAACCCACAATGAACCTTTGAAAGAAGTGTGGATTAACCCCCCAATAATTTATTACCAAGAATATATGATACTTAACCATTGATATTCACCAAAACTTTACCATACATATTATCAGTAAGCTTTGTTACAATACCATGGTCTAAAACCATGGCTCATCAATACCACATGCCCAAATACCATCTCTCCTTTCACAATTAAATTATTTTATAATATTTTCTAATTAAATCTAAAAATAAAAAGATTATAATTATTTTTGAGAATATATCTAAATTCTCTATCACATTGGATATAGTAGATTAAATAGTAACTCACGGTCCACTTCACTTTATAAAATTTAAAGTAATAATTTTTGGTAACCACATTAAATTTCATTATAAAGGACGATAAAAAGTTAATACTTGGCAATAAAAAAAAAATTAAAAAAAAAAAAAATTACCATGGATATTCACGCAACTTTTCCATGGATTTTATTACTTTGTTTGAATACAATAGGCCAATACCATGGCTCATCAATTACCACAAACACTCTCATCACAATCAGAAATTATGTTTTATAATATTATATTTTTTCAATTAGATTGTATAACATTTTGCATGACTAGTCAAATTATATAAAAATAAAGATAGAAGTAAAAATAAAATTATAAATTATAATAATTAAACCAACTTAGATCATCTTAATGATATATGAACCTCCCAAAGGGATCAAATTTCTCTAGGTTTAAATGTTTCCTAAGTTTTTCACTGAATTAGATCCAGAATTAAGATGGATCTAGGCTAATTAATAATTAAATTAAAATTTTGAAAATTTGTTACAAAATAAACACACTTATGAACATAATTAAATGAAAATTTGGAAAACCTTATTAAAAAATAAACCCACAATGAACCCTTGAAAGAAGTGTGGATTAACCCCCCAATAAGAATATATGATACTTAAGTGATACTTACCCACCCCCTGGCACCCCCCTCTCTATTCAACTACTAAGAATTTTAAAATTTAACCATCTTAAATCCCAACTAACAAATTTTGACATTATATTCAAAATGCTTTTTTATAACTTATAACAAAACTCTTCCAAATTTTCAGAAGAAATCACATTGAATATTTTGGTCCACGTTTTTTGAAACGAAGTTGTCTTTAACACGACTTTTTGAAAGCTTTTCGGGTGGCTTTTTCCAGTCAAAATCCGGCAGCAATTTATTGGAATAGCAAGTTTGATAGCTAGTTTCTGCGCAATCAAACCTTTGGAATCGCAAGTTTGATAGCTAGTTTCTGCGCAATCAAAGCGTCCCAGGGGTTTTTCAAGGTGCTAAATCCAAATATGCAGTTAAAAAACCATTTTAACTTCAACAAATAAATATTTAACCTCAATTTAACTTCAACAAATAAAGATTTAACCTCAATTTCTTCCACCGGATTCCATCACCGGAATCTCCAAAAACTCTCATTATAGACAACTCCTTTTGAAACAACAAGTGTGGTTCATCTTTCGAAACAACAAGTGTGGTTCATCTTCATGGCATGATGAAGAACAGATATAGGAAAAGGGTTAAATAGGGAGACACATCAACCTAACAGCTGTAAAAATAGCTATATTTGACCAAGAGAGGAAAAGGGAAAAAGTTAATATTATTTAAATAGATTTAATTATTTCATTAATTGTTTATTTAATCAATATATATTAAAGTTCACTTACTAACCAAGTGTTATATTTGACTAGGGTTTTAATATATTAATAATTTATAAAATGGGTTTTATTATCTTATTAATATATGTTTAGTATCTCAGTTTTTTTGTTGCTTCTCTTTAATAATTTAATTTAAAACGACTATTATTATTATTTTGTTACTCTTTCTCATATTTATATTTTTAATTTTTTTTTTTTTTATTTTTAATGTTTACTAAATATTAATACTATATTACTAATAGATATCAAAATACTATTTATAGCTTATCACAAAACTCTTCCAAATTAAAAAGTAAATAAAGTATCTATCATTAACTTATGACTAAACTTTTGGAAATTTAACTAAAATATTTCATTAACTATTCCAATAAAACTAGTTAAACACCAAACATTAACATTTAACATTTGACTTTATATTCAAAATATATATTTATAGCTTATCATAGCAATCTTCCAAAAAGAAAATTATAGTTAAGATATTGTAGAAAACATTTAAACTTATCATGCACCCTTGACAGAGGCATGGATTAGTTTTAAGGAATTTTGTGCGTCCATAGAGGTTCTTGAGAGAAATGTTGTAATGTTTAACATTTTGATTGGGTCAAAATAAATTAAAAATAATAAAAATAAAAATAAAATTAATTAATAATTTTAATTATCAATAAACATTTTAACTCATTAAAATTAATGAAAGCAAAAATAAATATAATTATAACTAATAATTAAACCAATTTAAATTTAAATCTATTAAGTATTAAGTGTTAAAAGCTATAAAATTTCTTAAAATACAAATTTCTTTCATTTCTTTTAAAATAAAAAGAGATTTAATCCAAGTGGTAACTTGACGTAACCTAGTCACCAAATATTTTACAGTCAAAGTTTGAATCCACCCCTAAAATGTGGCCTAAGTCAACAATACGTGGCGCCAGATATTTATATAACGAAACGACCTCTTGCTTTCATTTTGCATAGACGCTTCTTCTTTTCACAGATATAGCAACACCGAGTCTTTTCTGTGGTGTAAGGTTCCAGTCACGGTAGTGACATCAATGGCCCCTAAGGCGGAGAAGAGACCCGTGGCTGGGAAAAAGCCAGTGGCGGGGAATTCCCCTTCAACAGAAAAGAAGCCTTCGAAGTTGGAAAATAAGGTAGTAAAGGAAGGAGACAAAAAGTGTTGAAATTGTAATTTCACTGCGCGCGCGGGTCAGCAGTCAACGAAGTGTCAAAACCACCCAGCAGAAAACCACAAACCTGAAGTAACCTCGTCGCACCGCTTTTGGCTTAAGGAGGTTTCCATACGAAGGGGCTCCGATGCATTTTGGAGGAGGCACGTGGATTGGCATGACATCAGCTTCAAGCACTTTTCGGACGATAAAGTTTGGTCAGAACACGCCATCCGATATGTGTCCGATTTGACCCTTCTTTATCCGCCGTTCGATCGCGAGAAAGGTACACGGACCTGTTAAAATTAAATACAGCATGGTGTATTACCATAACCCATACCCTATGTTTAATGTTATGACATTTTTCGGGTAATGTATTTAATGCTTTTTTACCGCGTTTTAATACGAAGTATGGGCATAAAATATAATGTAAGTTTTTTTATTAGTTCGAAAATGTATGGTAAGTATGTTGACTTCAATGTGTGAAGTGTGATTTGCATACGGGGAGGAGGAGACCCCGAGTTCGCAGCAGCGAATGAAAACCAGGAACGCACAGGCACAGGAGTATGAATATAATTTTTGTTTGGGTTGAAATGTTTTGTGAGAAAAATGGTAAAAGGCAGCAGCGTAAAAATCCTTTTCTTGTAATGTAAGAAATAAAAAGAATACACAGCAGTGCAGGAGAAGGTAGTGAAGTGAATGAAGAAAACCAGGGGGTAGTTTGTTCCAAAACCATGAATTGTTTCACACAGCAGTGAAAAGTTAAATGTGTAAATCCCTGTAGTTTTTGTTTTCACACAGCAGTGAATGTAAATGAAATATTTACACACAGTAGTTTAAAATTTCAAAGGAGGCAGAGTAATTTTTGTTAAAATGTTTTGGTGAATCCCTTTGACTAAAAGAGGATGAATATGTAAGTGTTTTTGTTTAATGAATAGAAATCATTTTATGGTGGTGGAATACTCTGTTCAGTAATTTTTTTTTTAAAGGCTCCTCTGTGCAAAAGATCCTAGAGTAAAAAAAACAGAGCATTGCCTCTGTGTGCTTGTATTTTTGTGTTTTTTGGGATATTCCGCTTAAAAATCCCCAACAGTGGTATCAGAGTAGGCTTAGGCTCTTTGAAGGTGACAAAGAAGCTGAAGGGAGGAGTCTTTTGGTTGCAGCAGTCAGTTGTTTTTAAATACACAGTCAAGGATTTAGAAGCATAGCTGAGGATGCAAGGAATGGCCAGCACAAGCACTGGTATGGGTATGTTTAACACCCAACTCCCACAGTTCAATGGGAAGAACTATGATTATTGGGCAATAACTATGAAAGCCCTATTTTCCTGTCAAGATTTATGGGAATTAGTTCAAGATGGGCTTGATGAACCAGTAAATGATAATGAGTTTAATAGATTAACTCAGAGAGAGAAAGATCTGTTAAAGACCAATAGGAAGAAGGATGCAAAAGCCCTTGTATTTTTGTATCAGGCAGTCAACCAGAGTGTGTTTCCAAGGATAGCAGTAGCTAATACATCCAAGGAAGCATGGCAAACCCTCAAGACAGCCTATCAAGGCATGGAGAAAGTGAAGACAACAAAACTACAGTTGTTGAGGAGAGATTTTGAGAATCTGAACATGAAGGAGTCAGACAATATTGACTCATTCTTCACACATGTAATTGGTCTAGTCACACAGATGAGGACTCATGGAGAAACAATTGAAGATAGGAGGATTGTGGAGAAAATATTGAGGGTCTTACCCTCAAAGTTTGATGCTATTGTCACCACCATTGAAGAGACAAAGGATCTCTCAAACTTTTCAGTTGATGAGATACATGCATCACTGATAACACATGAGCAGAGATTGAGTAGGAATGAAAACTCATCTCTAGAGCAAGCCTTTAAGACCCAGATGTCCTTTGGAAGAGGAAGAGGTCAGGGCAGAGGAAACAAGAGAGGAAGAGGCAGAAGCCAGAATAGAGGTGGAAGGAACAGTCCAGCAAATGCTCAAGGAAGAGACAGCAATTCAAATCAGAACCAAGGCCAAGGCAGCAGCCAACAAAGAGAACAACATCATGCTCAAGGACAAAGGTATGAAAAATCCAATGTCCAATGTTATTATTGTAAGAAATATGGGCATTATGCGAGTGAATGTAGGAAGAAGCAGCATGATATGAGTAATAGAGAAAATGCAAATGTTACTAGAGAGAACATCAGCCAAACTAATGTGTTGTTAGCTTGTAACATGGCTGAAACAAATAGTGAAGACATATGGTTTTTAGACTCAGGTTGCAGCAACCATATGACAGGAAATATAGCTCTCTTTCTGCCCTAGATAAAAATATGAAATCATAGGTCACATTAGGAACTGATAGCAAAGTTTCTGTTATGGGAAAAGGGGAGGTAAAAATATTTACAAAGCAAGGAGAAAGGAAAACCATAGCAGATGTCTATTATGTCCCCGGAATGAGATGTAACCTCTTGAGTATTGGACAGCTTGTTCAAAAGGGTTACAATGTTTTCTTTGTGAATGATGTGTGTACCATCATGGATATAGCACCCAGCAAACGATGCATTGCTGAAGTGAAGATGACAAGGAACAGGATGTTCCCTCTCAGGATCAGGGCAGATTTGAAAAACAAAAATGAAATTGCATCAGTGACCCAAGAGGCTTTCCAAAGTGTGCCAAATGATGAGAATTGGTTGTGGCACTTGAGATTTGGGCATCTCAATTTTGGAGGTCTAAACTTGTTAAGCAGAAAAGTAATGGTGAAAGGATTACCATTGATAGAGAAACCGGACAGCCTTTGTGAAGGTTGCATATTGGGAAAACAACATAGAAAAAGTTTTCCATCAGGTAAAAGCATAAGGGCAAAGGCACCCTTAGAGATCATCCACTCAGATTTATGTGGACCGATGCAAGCTGCATCATTAGCAGGAAACCAATATTTCCTAACATTCATTGATGAATTTACAAGAAAGACTTGGATATACTTTCTCAAAAACAAAAGTGAAGTGTTTGAGAAATTCCAAAATTTCAAAGCACTTGTGGAGAACCAAAGTGGGCTGCATATTAAAGTTCTCATAACTGATAGAGGAGGTGAGTATATCTCCAAGGAATTCCTAAGATTTTGCAGAGAAAATGGAATTCACAAACAATTTACAGCAAGATACACCCCACAGCAAAATGGAGTTGCTGAAAGGAAGAACAGGACCATCATGGATATGGCGAGGAGCATGTTGAAGGCAAAGCATTTGCCAAATGACTATTGGGCTGAAGCTGTAAATT
>APFE031449466.1:2418-20897 GCA_000404065.3 Pinus taeda | reverse complement strand
TTACTTTCCTGCATTTCATTTTCTTTATTTGATCATGTATATTAATGTACAGTTTTTGAATTATGCTGCTTTACATTTTGGTAATCTTCATGACTGATCAGTGTGTTTTTACAGCTTTGATTAGGAGCCCAGGACAGTGTGCTTTTACTTCTTTTCAGTACTAGTGGCATCTGAAGTTGTCTTACCTCAACTGCTGACTTTTTACTGTGATTTTCATTAGTTACTTAGCTAGTTTCTTTGCTTGGTTTACTTTATCAAGTTGTGTCAAGTTGCTAATCTCTTAATGGTTCTGTTTATCATAATTTACTAACTTTTATGGGACCAAAACATTATCTAACTGCAGCTTGATTTGTTAGTTTTTAGACTCATATTGCTAATTCACTCCTAACTTTTCTTTTTCACATGATTAATTCAGCTAAAGGCAGAATGTTAAGGGAGAATAAGTAGTGTGATTTGTCATTTAATTTTTGGATTACTAGAGTAGTGTTTTTGCTTTCAGTAGAGTTCATGTAAATATCATTTTCATTTCTATCAACAGTAAAGGTATTGGACTAGTGCCATTAGTCTTTTGTTTAAATGCTTTGCTTTCATTTGATGCTTTAATTCCATTTCAAGTCATTATGCAAGATTTTCTCTTTAGAATTTAAGAAGCATTTAGAAATCATCACATACACACACATTCACTCACTTGTTTATAACTTCATCACATCATATTAGGAAGATAATTTAGACATAAACTAAAAACGATAAAAAGAACTAGGAAAGGCTAATTAAGTATATATTGTACACTTCACTTCATCAGCTTACGAGCCCCGGGTTGACGATTTATGATAGCAATTTAGATAACACTAAATTGACCAAACAAATATCTCAATAGTGAGTTATTGTGGAATAAATTGCACCACCCTTATAAAAAGTAAATGAAAGATATAACTATAACAATTAATGTTGAGATGGCAGCTATCTTTCTGTCAGACAACTTTGACTTTTTGGCTCAGGAAAGTTGGTTGTAGTTGTGCCTTTAATTCTGCGTTAGTTGAGCCTTTTTTCTGAGTGCTTTGGTGAGTTACTGTACGGATGCTTCCTGTGATATCTACGTGCTAGATTATCTGCTGACCTGTACTGTGACTGAGATCTGAATTTTCACAAAAAGGAATAATATAGTGGAATCACCTGGGCAGAACTTCCAGCATTTCCTGCCACCAATGAGCTGGAGGTAGCTGATGTCTCCTTATTTTGACCAGTGTTTCATCTGCTTCAGTATATCTATAAAGATTTGGAGGCACTTCAAATAGATGATTTATCTCATGCTCAATGAAAAAATAAATTTTCTAGTTTGTCATACAGAGACTGCCCAGAGGGAGGCCCTGCTTCTTCTGTGGAGCTGCTGGATGCTGTTATTTGATTCTCAACATAATTGTTGATCCTTGTGATATACTGATCATATGACAACAGTTGTCCTGTGCCAGTCACTAGGCTTGGCAGTCCTTTATCCTGCAATACTGTCATCTTCGCCCTGAATTCATCAATTTCTGCCTTCATATCTTGACATTTCCTTTCTAGTGTTTGAGTGAAATTCCTCAAAGTCAGCACTTTCTTGGCTGTCAGGATAGTGTCTATTCTGCTGCTTATTTCTAGTGCTGCCAATTCCTCCCTAGTGTGGGTATTGAGGAAATGTATCATCTTATTGTCCTGCTCAGGCATGATTCCTAGTGCTGTTCTAGCCCTTTGTATTTCAACATGAGTTATGCCTATCAGTTCAATTTGCTCATGTATGGCCTGGATTGACCTCCACTGGTCATGGATTGATTGGCCAATTTTGGCCCAGATTATCTTCTTGATTTCTGCCAGAGTTTTTCCTAGAAGCAATTCTTTTTCCAAAGCTTTCACTTTGGCTTCCAAGGCCTTTATTTCTCTCTGTTTCTCTGCTACAGTCATCTTAGAATTGTCATATCTGGCCTCTAGCTTGGCCAGTCTATCTTTACCTTCATTGATTTCTGTCACCTGAACCTCAAGTTCCTTGACAACTTTCATCAAGTCCTCCATACTCATGCTAGATTTTGCTGCTGTTGTTGCTTCTGTTGCTGATGTGGCTATGGTTTGTGCTGGAATGGCAGGAGGGGATGGTGCTTCTTGTGTAGCAGGGGCAGGGCCAAGAGTTGTAGAAGTTTGAGGGGGCTGGGAGTTTGACTCCCCTTGCTTGTCCTGCGATGCCTTTTCCAATTCTGCCTCCATTTGCAATATTCTTTGATTCATCATCAGAAGCAGATCCATGGCCTCATCAACTTGCTTCTCTTGTACAAGTTCTGTTGTTTGAGGGTGAATGGTTGGAGGCAACTTGGCCTGCTTTCTCAGTGCAGCAATGCCATCCTCTTTTTTCTTCATAAGGGCCTTAATACCCTTTGGATCTTTAGGATCATGTCCTAGATCAATGATTATGTCTTCCAACATCTTTATTCTGTTGTCCTTAGCAGTGGAAGACATCCTTTCCAAATCAAGCTGTGTATTGGTATTCCTCAGTGATTCTTTTAACTAATGGGCCAGCATAGCCATGTCTGCAAGTGTGGCATACACCATTTCCCCAGTCTGTTTGTGAAGCTCTATCTGATCCATGGGGTGTATGTCCTTGGAGAAGACCTCTAAAATTGTTTTGGTGTAGTCTGCGGATGATCTAGGCTTTGGGATTTTAGGCTTAAGATGAGTAAAAATCATCTTATCCTCCTTGATGTCATATGCTGCCATCAATCTCTGCTGCTTGGAGGGTGTGGTCTTCAAGAATTGATCATATAGCTGAACTCTTAAGAGTTCATTTTGGGCCTTGATTTCCATGAATGACCCTTTGACTCCAGCTGGTTTCTTGCCCTACTGTCTTGAGGAGGATACCTCTGTGCTTTGTTGCATGGCCTGTTCCTACTGAAATGAACTAGTGGCAGTCTACTGGCTGGATTGTCTTTCTCTGCTTTGGCTTTCTGCTCTTTCTTCACTGATGTCTTCTTCCTCGATCTGAGGGTCAATTATTGGCCTCTTAGCCTCTGGTTGCTGTGTTGACCCACTTGGAGGTGTGACCTCCTCTCTATCTCATTTTTTGCCTCTCTCTCCATTGAGAGGTGTTTGAAAAATTGGGATTTGGGGTGGTTCAACTTGATGTAAAGGGGCTTGCCATTGACTTTGTTCCTTTGAAGTACTGGGGTGCCCTGCCTCTGTCTCTTGTTGTTCATCCATCACCTCTTTGCCTTTTGCTGTTGTTGTTGCTGTAGTAGATGCCTGTTGGGTGGTCTGTGCAGCTGCAGTAGTGGATGTGCCTTCTCCCACTTGGACTAGTTGCTTGAATATGACCCGCCGACAAGAATCCAAGTCAAGAGTTTTCTCTAAGTCTTTCACAGTCTGCTCCATTGTCTCCTCCTGAGTAAATTCTTCTACTAATGTATTAGGCACCCATTCATCTTGGTTAGAAAAGTGTTCTATTTGTGGATATGGACAATGTTTATAGGCTAGCAGCCTATACTTGACTCTTCTAGCACTGATAAAGCCTTCAGGGTCATAAGGGACCCACCAGAAGCTCCTTTTGAGTTTAAGTTGTTGCGCCAATATTTGATCAGCTTCTTGCCAACCATCTTTCTTGTTCATGATGAAGGGGTCTAGGTGGTCTCTGAATTTGAGATTGGCTTTCTTCTTGGCACTGTGGAAGTGTGTAAGGTAAGAATTGATGAGTTTCCTATAGTATTCCAAGGCAAACAATCTCATAGGCACATACCTTGGGAGCCTGTAAGGACAGAGCTCACAACCATAGATTCTGATGACTGTGTGATTTTGGTATAAATACCAATCACCTATTTTGTAGTTCCTAGACAGCTGTAAGATTTTCTGCATATCTTTGGACAATCTGGCAGGAGGAGTCCTCTTCAGGAGGCATGTAACTGAATAGACAAATTGGTCAATAAATTCACAGTAGGAGTAGGGACAGTTCTGGACTTGGTGAAAAACTGAAGACCAGAAGATGACAGACCTCCTCTCACCCTGTGAATCTAGCTTCTTGATGGGGCACTGGAAACAATCTGTTTGATAGTACATGAAGAGGTGATAGATGTATGATGAATATTTGAATATTGCTTCCCTGTCCAGCCTCAGTAGTTGGTCATGTATCTTGTTGGCAATAAACTTGGCATAATTGTATTTTATAGTAGAGGGCTTCCCAAGGCTATATGCAGATAGCATGACTAGCACAGTTTCATCAACATGCTCATTTGTGGAGAACCCCAGCACAGAGGATATCATGTCCACAAGCAGCTTGCCTACCTCATTGAAATTTTCATATGGGAAAGGAGGTGGCCCAGAAGGCTGGCAGTCTGCTCTCATGAAATTTTTGGCAACTGCAACAATCTCAATGCTAGAGAGCTTGGAGCCCTCATCCAGCAAATACTTTATGGAAAAAGGGTAGAGCAGCTGGGTTTGTTTGTAATCAGCATCTGATTGATGGAATCAGGGGTTATGTAAAAGAGGATGCTCCCAGATGGAGACTTAACAACTCTGAGTTTCTAGTCATAATTTTCTGCACAGAGGTGAATGACTTCAGGAAAGACATTTACAGATGGCAAGAAGTAGGTAGGCAGATTAGACTCCCAGATGCCATACATGTCACTGTTGTCCAAGTGACTGTTCCTTAGCTGGCAGAAGGTTTGTAAATGGTTCCTCTTTGCCACAAAATCTGCAATGAGGAAATCACTGTCTACAAGAGGCATAGCTTCAAGCTCCTTACTGGGTGGATTAACAGGAGCAACATCTAGAGCAGATGGAGTGGCCATGTCTGAAGTTTATTGGATGTTTTAGTTGAGCTTAGGATTACTGCAGAGGCTGAGGACTGCCTACTGAATTGTGTTTTTTGAAAGTGAGCAGTTCTGAGAGTAAGAGGAAACTTTTTACAGGGTTGATAAACTGTGGGGCACTCTATTGGGAGAAACCAGAGTGTGTTGAGCTAATTAGCTGGTTTTTCAAAGGGATTTCTGATAACAGGGATGAGTGTGTAGTTAGATGGGCTCTAGCCGGTAACTCGGCCTCTAAAATTGCTTTTTCACAGTGAATTCCGCAGAAGGGCATGGGTTTTTTGTAGAGCTTCGTGGTGTAGGGAGTTTACCAGGTTTTTGGGTAGTTTCAGAGGATAATTTGACTGTGAGGAGCTTTTGCAGAGTTTATTACAGGAAATTAGGAGAAAAATGGGAGAAATATGGGTGAAGTAGGTCGCCTGCGGCAAATACCTGGATTTTTCGGTGCAGGAGGTGTCAAGCTGGAATAATTGCAGGCATTCGAGTCGACTTTGAGGGCGGCAGCAGCTTGGGTGGACAAATTCTTGATTTTGGCCGCAAATGACGTCTTTCGCATGCACAACGCTTCGACAACGACAAGTTAAAATGACATAAAACGGTCATTTCTCGACTTTTTATGCAATTTTGGCCTTTTGGCGCCTTTTCGGTGATGACATCAACATGATGTCATCGGTGGGTCCGGGTACGGCAGGGTGACGTGGCGGCTGACGTGGGTGGCCAGGTGGCAGTGACACGGTGGCAGGGCATGCGGGTGGATGGACGACATGGAGGCGATGTGGAGCAGTGGTGGCGGACGAGGGTGCTGACGTCATGCTGACGTGGGTGTGATGTCAGTGGGAGGGGGCAGGCGGTAAGTGGTTTCCCTGGAGCACCCCTGGGCAGTAAGTGGTAAGAGGGGGGGGCTCCGAACAATGTAGGAGGTTGACGCATGGCGGGGGTACGGCGGTAAAACCGCCAATCCCTCGGACGCAAAACATCGGGCAGCTTTCCTGCGAAATCGACCACCCACTGTTGGATCTTTATTACTGTGCATCACGCGGTTGGCGGGGGAGATGTGATGTTGGTGCGTTAAGACAGGGGGACCCGCCGATTAAAATAATTGATTTAAATATATTGCACGCGAGGGTGGGTTTTAACTTAGGGTAGCGGGTTAGTTTATAAATGTTTTAATTAAAAAACATTACAAACACAAACCTTTGGCGCGGAAGAGGGGTAGGAAGGGTTAATGAGGGCGGAGTTTATGGTTTTTTGCTTTTTCACCAAAGTTTTTTAATAAAAACCCATAGTTTAGGGTGGTAGAGGGTTAATATTAACCCCTGATGGATTAATATTCCCCAAGAGATGGCTGTATAGCTATAGTTGCTAGGGGGAGGGTATTACATAGATTTTTGGGATTTTCACATAGATTTTTGTAAAATTAGGGAAGGGAATGCTTAGGGAGCTAGATAATACATTAGTTGTTAATGTGACATTGTGAGGTGAGTGTATAGGGGGAAATGCTAAGTTTTTAAGTAGAAAAAGTTAGGAATGGAAGATAAGGAAATTGAGAGTAAATATTTTTACACAAAAAATGTGGCTTCTTTCCCTTGACTGAACTTCATAGTTTGAACTGGTACTTTGTTATGGAATGAAGTGGAACAGGACACTTGAGCAGATCCCAAGGTCCTTGGGGGATGTTAATAAATGATGTTTTGGGAAAAGGGGGAATTTAGACATGCTTCCACTGTTGTGTCCTCAAACTTCTGCCATGGTGCCAATACCTTGAATGAATGAGTCTTGCTCTTTATAAGCCAACTGGTGATGGTCCTTCACTTCTGCAACCTTACACTACTTACCCAACCTAGTAATCCTAACATTTTTTCTTCACTTGAAGTGGGTGCACTTGATTTAGCAGACCCTGATTGTTCTCTTTTTATTTTGACTGCCCTCCTATCTAAATCTACCCTTATTTCTTCCAAGGACTCAGATTAAGCAGTTGGGCTCCTTCATTTCTCTACCTAGCTAGTCATCTACCAAGCTTGAGTTGTTTGGACAGGAAACATTCTCTACCCTGCAACAAGCAATTTAAACATGGCATGGTCCAGATTAGACTATTGGGCCATCCATCAAGTATGATTAGCATTAGTATTTGTAGAGTGTGACACTGCCAAAAGATAGTAGTGGAATTTTGACTGGCCACTTTCCTGGTCTTTAGTTTGGGGTTCATTCTCACTATTATTTTGGCCATTTGATTTTCTTTCCTTTTGATTATTCTTTTAAGGCATACCCTCTTTTCATTTTTTTATTTTCCTAGTATGTACACCAAATATGGAACCTTTGCAGCCTGCAATGATAAACACATTTAGCCCTTCCACTGTCAATCATGAAAGATGAAACCTATTGGTATAGGAACCTAACATAAACAACAGAAAACATGAAAATAAATCAAGGAAACAATAATCATAAAGCCAGAAAGACAAAAAGCGACGAAAACGCAACACAAGACATGGGAAGCGGACTTACCCCAAAACAATTGAGCTGAATGTACCAACTACTCCTAGATGTGATGTGGGATGTCAAAGCTACAAGTTTCATGTGAGGAATGAGATCTACAGTGTACGGTAGATGAATTTTGATAACATCAAGGTTGTGACGTGCATGCCACAAATCTAGGGAAAGTGACACTTAGTGGGAGGTTTCTGAAATGATCCTTGCATGTAACCTCCAACTACTAAACATAGATCCCTAAAACAAGGGATTCCTTTGCATGTTACCTTTGGAGAAGCTGCAAGTCATTTTTTCTTGGTCCCAGAGGGAACCGGTCAACTTAGCTGTACATGCAAGAGACTGCTTGACTGCTGGAGAAAAATGTGTGAGTCTGGCTGGAGCTGGGCTAGCTGCCCAAGAGGTTTGCACGATTTTCGAGCAGAGAACTTGACTACTGCCCAAAATTGTGCAAATTCTAGGTTGAGCGGCCCTGCTAGGGAAAATTATACAATTTCTACTCGGAGTGTTGACTGGTAGAATTATGAAACCTTGGAGCCCAAGAGGTTGCCAGACATGATTGTGCAATTTCTAGAGGGAAGGTTGATTTCCCTCCAGAAATTTAGAATTTTCTTGGGGAAGTTGCTCAGCCTGCAGCTAGACCAAGTCTAGGTGAATAACTTGTGAGGGGAATGGATCAAGCTGTCATCGACAGACTACCTTTGTGAAATAAAAAAATAGAAGCTTGTGAACTTGATGGAGCAAGGAAAGCTGCTATGAAAAGTTAGAAGGGAGGCTCCAAACGAAGCTAAGGAAAACTTTTGGAGTAGGTTGTAGTTGCTACAACACTTCGCAACGCACTGGTAGAACTCCAACTCTCTGAATGGACATTGTTTGTCAGAAGTCTAACACCTCTGGAAGTATTGTTCAATTCATAGCTCCTCTTGATTTCCACACTAGCTTGATTGTAAGATGTAGCATCTGCCAAGATCTTGGCTGATTGACACACATTCCAACCCATGGAAAAACCGTTGTTTTGATTTGGTTTGAGGGGTGTATTGGTGCATAAGAAATATGGTTGTCAGAGTCTTAGTTTCATCTCTGGGTTGCTCCGCTACCAGCAGGCCTGGACAGTACCCTGGTGGAGTCACATAGGAACACAAGCATGGCTTTGTTGCCAGTAATCCTGGTCAGTACCTCGACAAAGTTACTTGCATTACCTCTCTGCACAGGAAGCCTTTCTCTTCTTTTGTCTTATTCATTTTTCATTTTTTCAAAAAAATTTCACTTTTTCTATTTTGTAACTTATGCATAACACTTATTCATTTCATAGGCGGAAGAGGGATCCCAACTTATTGAGAGTAGAATAGGTTGTTCTAGCAGAGAAGTAGTTTATTATACCTTTGATGTGCCTGTTAAGGTCTTTCCCCTCACCTTACTCTACTTGACTAAGTTGACAAGGGTTAACCCAAAAACAACTGAATAGAGTAGGTGACACTAGTTAGTGTGCAAGAATTCTGTTTTCACCAAGGTTCACTTTGAACATTACGTATTTTCCATCGATGTATCATGGAATGAAAGTAACAATTTCTTCATAAAGAGGGAGGATGACATATAACCAAGTAGAGACAGCAGCACATGGCCTCTTGTACTTTACCCAGCTTGCTTCAAGAGTCATACATGGCTTCATGTGAAACTATCCTACAAAACGAAACAAGCGACCTAACATAAAACAAAGCAAAGAAAGAGAAGAAGAAAAAGTGAAATCAAACCAAGTAAGCAAACAATCAACAAGAAAAACAAACAGACAAAGTAAGTAAGCAAACAAGCATGCAAGAAAAAAACTCAAAAGAAAACACTACTCCTACTCCTAAGCTAACAGTGCATGGGTCATCTCACGTGAAGTGATACTTCCAATGCAACTACCGGTGCATTGGTTGACCCATGTTGGTGAAGGCAGGGTTCACAAACAAGATGGCCATGCGAACCAGGAAATAAGAAAAATGTAACAATGAAGAAAAACACACTCTAAGCATGCAAGTGACGACAGAATAAAGATGAGTGATAGTGCATGACATGCATTCTGTGGTGTTGCCATGATGTTGTGCTATGCATTTTCTTGACTCTAACATGCAAGAAAACATGAGAAAGGTAGATCACTTATGTTGTGCATGTGTTCTTGCTGTGTCAGATTCCTCCAACGCATGAGCGATGGGATCATGTAGTCTGTGTCGAGGAAGTGGAATCTGGATGTTTGGTTGATCTTCAAAGAAGACGAGAGAGTGATGACGAACCTTGAGTGTTTCAAAAATTTCCTAATCGGAAATGAAACCAACCTTAGGATAGAGAGGGTCTGACATAACCATCACCTCGGGCTGAAGTGCCTCAATGGTCTGGGGGGTTTCAACTTTGTTGGCAGATAGATCGTTGCAGACTAGTCCCTTGGATAGATTAACAATGGTTGGATTAATATCGTGATCGAATGAGGAAGTGAATAGATCATGACAACCATGGTCATAAAATTTAGGATGTTTGTCGGCATCCTCATGATTTGAAGAATCGAGCATAGGGATAGATGAGAAGCAAATATGTTCATCCTCTGTGTTTTCAAGAAAGATAAATGATATATTGAACATATTTTCCAAGGAAGATGTGTCCTCTCTGCACTGTAATGACAGACTAACATCCGAGGTGTCTTGTGAATGATCGTAAGTAGAAGCATCTGGAAATGAGTTTTCACAGGAGAAGTCAATAGTGGAAAAATCACAAGGGATATTATGAAGAAGCGGATGAGGTGCAACTTGAAGGGAGTCATCCTTCATCGTGGACTCTTCTTTAGATTCTTGCACACACTCATCATGAATGATGGTGCAGGTTGGATGCATAACACCAACTCCATCAATAACTTGATCCTCGTTCACAATAGGTGAGGAGTCTGGAATGGGAGAACCCAAGATAGTATAATCTGGAGGATTAGCAAAACGCGAGGATGGAGGTTGAGGGAACAAGTCCACGTGACAACCAATAGGCTAGCAAGCCAAGTCTACACAAATCTCAAGAGTAGGTGGGGTGGGAGGATGTGATAGTTCAACTGAGGTTTGTGCATGATATCCCACATCACTTTGCGGTGGTGGATATATTTGATGAGGTGAAGGCAGAAAGTCACTTGTGATAGTGACTATGCCTACCTGTGATTATGCAGCTCCAACACCGAAGTGTGCTGAGCGAGGTTCAAATATGTGAAGAAGATACTCAAATATTCCATCAAGAAATTCCCAATCAATATCATCTTCTAGGAATCGGTATGAAATATTACAAAAGCGTGTCTGAAATTGTTGAATGGATTGATCGGGTGCTTTTCATAGTTTTATAATTTCTTTGTTGAGTGCTTTATAGTCATAGTGATTGAAAGCATGATCTATCTCTGTGACCAGATGAGCAAGAGAATGAATATATCTTTCAAGCAGTGTGGCACACTAGTGCATTGGGTGCCCTCGAATCATGTATATGAACAATGCATAGCTCATGTATTCTTCAAAGAATCCATGTCTTTTGCATGAGCCTACAATGCCGACTGCATGCCTTACCAAGGCAATGTAGCCTCCACCATCAAAAGTTTTATGGAAAAGTTATATGAGAGTTGTTTTGAGATGATGAAATTGTTTCCATAAGACATACATCTCAGAAGAGAAACTCGGTAGTTAACCAAGATAGATGTGTAGAGATTCAAAAGAAATGTGAGGACTCATCTTGTCATCTGGCCCTCCTTCTAGCACCAAAATGTTGACAGTGTTGGACCCACCAACATGTAAGGGGATCTCCCTAGTAAGAAGTCCCAATTAGACCTCAGACCATTTGGTGTAGGAGTCCAAGTAGTGGGTTGTACAGTAATTCCTTGACTACAATGTCGCACAAAGGCAAGTAAGATAACTGTGTCAGTAGCAAGGGTGTGACTAGTACAGTGAGTCAAGGAAGGTGCATGAGAGGTTCTAGCATAGGTGGGTTGAGATGAGGGTGAGGGTGAGTTCCAGGTTGAAATAGATCAGTCCTAACTCGTCTAAGAACAAAACACACACGGCATACACAACTTTCGGCGAGGCAGTCCACTCAGATGCAGTAGTCACAACATACAAGGTAAGATAACACGTACAACACTCACAAATCAGTCTGAATGAGTGTGATAGTTGTTACAACAAAGTTCATGTGAAAGGTTTGTCTGATGTCCAGCAGAGCAGTTGACATGGATGGGACAACATTAACAACATATACAACACTTTTCCATTAAAAATTATGCATCACAACAAATGAATCAGTTCATATGTCGAAAATAGGTTAAAGCAACATGTATTACAAGTGTTAAATATTAGTCTTACAACAGATACAATACATGTGTGAAAGTGTGTTGGCTCTTATTATATAAATAAGTGTGAGCTCAAATCATACAATACATCCATGGAAACCCTCCAGCCCTGAAATTGGAACATTATAGCCACATCCACCTACTCCTCCAAAGAGATGACCTAGCTCCATGCAGTGGAGAAGCCAAGGCACGCTACAATACTGTCCAAGATCTTTCCAAGATAGTCTTATCAGAAGCTTGGCTGAATAAAAGCCTCTACAATGAGTTATGAGGGACTATTTATAGCAAAGGGTGTGGTGACCCTTGACGTTCCCCTTTGTGATAGTTCAACTACCCTCATGACTCTTGACCTACTCTATGACTATTACATCCAACTACCGACACTTGACTTACACTTGACATGACTCAACATTACAATGCACATGTACTCATGTGAGACAACATGGCTTTAGCAAGCCTTGCAAGACATCACTGATACTCAATTCGTTGTGATGAGACCAGCTCTTTGACATGCTTGTGATGGTGAAGGTAGTGAGCTGACGCCAAGCTTGGTCACCTGTGATGGTGTGCATGCACCTAATGGTGACATCTTGCTAAAGTGAACTCTTGCCTCCATTGCAACCGATGCATTGGTTCGGCTCCTTCATCTGACTTGTCCGCTAACATGTGCATTGTCTTCTTGGGTGCTTTTGAACTGATAACGCACTGATGCATAGTGTCTGTGTTGATCTTCAAGTGTGTGATGGTGGTCATGTGCATCAACTTGTTGAAGTACATGTTTAGCTCCATTTGGACTTGCTTATTGTCTTCGCCTTGGTGAGTGTGTTGAATGGGTTGGACTACATGCATGCGCATACTGACATGCATGTTGTTGAATCTCTTGCATGCAATCAACAATAATCTTCACCATGTCTACTTTGTGTCAGCTGCTAGGATGGATCTTTAACCTGTACCGGCGCAGTTTCATCTGTGAGTGGATATTGCACCCACTGTTGTTCCTGTTCTTGTTGCAACTCATTCGTATGTTTGTGCAACTTCATGTTCTTCCTGAGTTGCCACTTCAACACATACAACTCCTTCTCATTCTATTCTCTACCTTCACATGATCTTCATGTCATGTCATCACCTCATAGCATAAGTCTCTGAAGTTGCTTTCATTATCAGTGTATCTACTTGATCTTGCAACTTTGTTCCGCCTATGTGTTGTTAACAACCTTCCTCTTGAATTCATAGCATCTGTTGCATTTGCTACATTTGCTGCATTTGCTACATTCGTTGTATTTGTTGTATTCACTGCGGTTGGTATGCTACCTTCAACTATTGTTCACGATGTTGCTTGATGTGATATTTTGATGTTCTTTTCTACAGAAAACTTGTTATCTTCATGTGAGGGCAAGCTCATAGACATTTGATCGACTACATCTCTATGTGTGCTCTGAATGATGTCTTCGACTCTACTCTCTTGGTAACCATTATACCTACACTGCTGAGATGTAGATGAACACCTGCAATACATGGAGGCATGGTAACACTCATGGCAAGAAATCTATCAGTCAAAAACCAAAACGAACTTGAGAACTGACTTGCAACATACCTGTGTCGCTGATCATGAAGGTTGCAAATTTTGGCTGGGAGGTCTGGAGACCGACTGCCAAGGCTATGCAAGGCATAGTCTGGGATACTGGGAGACTGACTAACTATTGGAACTGCACCATGCATATTCCAGTGTAGCTACAGGCTTAATGATTACATTGTACAATTTTCTTGGCCAGCAGTCAATGTCCCTTAGGATTTCGTAAATCAGGCCTAAGGAGAAACTGCTAGGCATATATACGCATTTCTAGAGAGCAAGGTAGAGTGTTACCTCTCAAGATTGTGCAATGCTGTCTTGATGAGGCAGAGTCCAGGCCAAGGCTGCCCAGAATCACCGACGAGCAACTGAAAGTGAATGTGAGTGCGAATGCGTGTTGAATCTAATTGTAAGAATAAGTGAATGATCAGGCATGCAAACAATGAATGACAGATTCAGAAAAAGGAACAACATGCATGTGGGTGAGGCGAGTTGTCGAATCGACGACCATTCAGGAAAAATAGTTTCATGCATACAACAACAGTGAGATGTTGACAAAAACTAAAATGGTACTAGGACAAGCTAATATACATGTAAATGACAACAAGAGTGTAAAGAAATCAAGTAAACATTATACATACAAGCGAAAACACAAAAAGCGATAGAAACACAACACAAGGCATGGGAAGCGGGCTTACCCAAAATAACTGAGTTGAATGTGCCGAATACTCCTAGACGTGGTGTGGGATGTTAGAGCTGTAAGGGTAATGTGAGGAATGAGCTTTGTAGCGTCCGGTTGATGAGTTTTGATAACATTGAGGTTGTGACGCACATGCCACAAATCTAGGGAAAGCGACACTTGGTGGGAGGTTTCTGAAATAATCCTTGCATGTAACCTCCAACTGCTAAACATAGATACCTAAAATTAGGGATGCCTTTGCATGCTACCTTGGGAGAGGCATCCCATGCATGCAAGTCATTTTTTCTTAGTCTTGGCGAGAATCGATCAACTCAGCTGCACATGCAAGAGACTGCTCGACTGCTGGAGAAAAATGCTCATTTCTGGCTGGGAGATGGGCTGTATGCCCAGGAGATTTGCATAATTTCTAGGCATAACAGTTGACTCCTACCCAGATTTGCACAAATTCTGGGCTGAGCAGCCCTTCTGGGGAAAATTGCGCAATTTCTACTAGGAGTGTTGACTGGCAGAATTGTGCAATCTTTGAGCCTAGCAGGCTACCAAATAGGATTGCATAATTTCCAGAGGGAAGGTTGGTTGCCCTCCAGAAATGCTCAATTTTCTTGGGGAAGCTGCTCAGACTGCAGTTGGACCAAGTTCAGGTGAACAGCCTGTGAGGGGAATGGATCAAGTTGTGATATACAGGCTGCTTTTGTGCAAGAAAAATGCTGCAGCTTATGAACATGATGGAGAAAGGCAAGCTACTGTGAAAAGTTAGAAGGGAGGCTCCAAACGAAGCTAAGGAAACATTTTGGAGGGTGCTTGTAGCCACTACAATAGGTTCAAATTCTCCCAAACCAATGTGTTGATGATGATGGACCCACCAACATGTAAGGGGATCGCCCAGGTAAGAAGTCCCAATTAGACCTCAAATTTCTTGCTGTAGAAATACCAGCAGTGGGTCGTATGGTAATGCCTTGACTGTGATCTCACATGGATGCAAGTATGATGTCCCTGTTGGTAGAAAGGGTGTGACAACTGTAGTAAGTCAAGGAAGGTGCATGAGAGGTTCTAACACACTGAGGGTGAGGTGAGTGTGCCCCTTGGAAACCTGTAATAGTATGTGGCTTGATAGGGAACACACGAGTGAAGATGAATCACAAGCTGGAAAGAAAGTTAGCAAGAAATCCAAAGTGATGGTTAAAAAAATAGAACATTTCAAAAATATTCTTACATGCTTATACATAATAGTCCATACATGCATGCGTAAGAAAAAGAATACATATATCATTTAGTGTAAACTAGATAGCATAGAATATAGTACAGAATATGCATGAAATGTGTTGGCTCTATTATATTAAGAATTGTAAGTTCTAGTCATACAATACATCCATGTCTAACCCCTACTTCAGACAGCGGAATGTTATAGTGATGACCATGTGCTCCTCCAAAGAGATGTGCTATCTTTGCGCAGTGGAGAAGCCAAGGCTCATTACAACACTGCCCAATATTTCTTTAAGATAGTCCTATCAGAAACCTAGTTAAACAAAAACCTTTACAAAGAGTTATGAGGTTCTATTTATAGCAAAGGGTGGGGTGAACCTTGACATTCCCCTTTGTGACAGTTCATCTACCCTCATGACTCTTCATCTACTCTATGGTTGTTACATCCAACTATCGACACTTGAAACTCCACTTGACAAGATGTTACATTATAATGCACATGTTCCCATTTGAGACAAAATGGCTTCAGAAAGCCATGCAAGATATGTAGGTTTTAACCCCGTACAGAAATTACCTGCATACGAATTCTAAATCATAGGAAAAATAAAAATGCGAGAGCATAACACATAAAACACATATACACAGAGATTTCCCACTGGATCTCAAAACCGAGACTACCAGCTTGATTTTTCATTATGTTCCTTTCAATGTTACAATACATATTTATACATGCCGAAGCATCCAATACCATGGACCAAAAACCATCGCGTCCAATACCATGGACCAAAAAACCATCGATCCAATACCATGGACCGAAAACCATCGCGTCCAAAAAACATGTGCGAAAATCATGCACAAAACCATAGGTGGGTCCGCCCAACCTAACATAGGGTCCAAAAGAAAATTTTTCCGGGGCGCTGCCTTGGACCCCATAAAGTGGGGTTACGGGTACCCTTCAAACCCCCTATTAACTATGTGGAAAGAATATAACACAACCCAACAATTCCTAACCTAATGAAGTGAAAATTATATGGGGTAAATTTTGTTATTAACTTGAGTTTTTGTATGACCCAAGTGGAATCAACACAAATGAAGCCCATTAACACATTCTAAAAAATAGTAGAAAATTAGTACTATTGATCCAGGTGGATCTCTAAAAAAGTACTAGTGGCATGGTAAGAATGCTCAAAACTGAAAGTGGCATAATCTAGGTAAAATTAGCATCGGATAGAAGTTATTGTCATCCTAATTCCAACAGTGCGAACAACACTCAAATCTAAGTTCATATGAAGAAGTTAGAGAAATTCAAAGATCAAGTTTGACGTAGACAAGTGGCAGGAGGAAATGACGTGGCAAAACTCTCAGAAAATGGGGAAGCGCCAAGTGGGAGGCTGCCATTGGTCCCGCATATCATAGACCATAGAAGGAAGAGGTGGTAGCTTAATAAAATCATTCCTAGCACTACCAAGTTGCAATTTTCGATATTGCAATTGCAGATCGGAGGTGGTCAGAGTTAAAGAATCAACCTTAGGGCAAGCCAGATTGCGATGTAATACATCACAATCGTAGATCCTAAGGAGGGAAGAGTTGAGGAATCAGCCTCGATAGAGTGAGGTTGCTATGTGATATATCACAATCACAGTTCGCAAAGGGGAGCAATCTATGGAGTACTAACTTCGATTCCAACCGATTGCGATTTGCGATGAGGCTTCAGGACCCGATATCTTATGTATTGTGTTTAATAACCAGTCGGGTCCACTATTATTGCAGGGTGCTTGTTGTAAAGGCTTGGGTTTGTACATCGATATTAAAATACGCCAGGTTAAATGGGTGGTTAAAGAAATTTTGCCATGTTTGAAAGGTTTGTTTCCACGTACTATGTAGGACTCGAGATTCTCTGCCTAAAATAAACCTACCTACTAATATTTGTCATCTGTTTGGAATTTCCAGGGAATTGAGGGGTTAGCAACCAAGTATATATATTGGACTATAAGCACAATAAAAGGAGGAGACTATCCTGATAGTTCAGAACACATTGTGTGCAGCAATAACCCGACCTTGCAGCAGGCTGGAACCTCGCCTTGAGTAGAGGGAGGTTCCGAGAGGGTATAGAAGCATCATTTCTCTAAATTGGGTGTTCGGATAGGCGATTTTGCACGATTATTTGCTAGGATTTCAACAATATTGTCTGTTTCTCAAGCTGGTATCTCCATTATTCATCCATCTTCCATCTTTGAGGTATAAGGATTGTAAATGAAGATTGCTTATACTTTTATCTCTTTTTATGCCACTTAATGAAGAAGTCTTCCCCACTATTGAGCAAGGCCTGGAGACATAGTCCAAATTGGATGAACTCCATAATCAAATATTTGTGTCATGGTTTCATGCTTATCTTGTTATTTCTGCATTGTTTTATGTGCTTTTAAGTTCCATGGTTAATAAGTTTTGTTTCATGTAATTTTGATGCATCTATAAGAAAAGATCTTGGATCAAGTTTGGTATCAAAGAAGGGCTTTTTTATGTGAATTGTATGAGTATTTTATCCTCTACAATGTCCCAGGCTGAGAAGGAGATCGAAAGAGGTAACTTCAAACCACTTGCAGTTCAACAGCTAGCCCTACTAAACTAGAGAGGGATATCTCTAAGGAATTCACAGTATAAGAATTGGCTAGAATATAAAAGGATTTTAGGCTAGATATGCTAGGCTCAAATAGGTTTGAAAATTTAGGGATTTGTTGCTGAACAAGGGATGAAAATTAGATAACTAGGTCGAAAGATCAAAGCGTAACAGCAGCAAAAATATAAAGGAGCAAGGTAGTAGTAGTTTTGTGATGGATTAGGGTTTATCAATGTAGTGTTGTTAGTGTCAGTCTTTCCAGCCTTCCTCCAGTGATCAAATCTGCTCTTACATAGTGATTTGGAAGTGTCAAGGTCAAATTTTGTCATTTCAGTGAGTTTTCAAGCAAAATTTGGTCACTAGGCATTAGGTCTAGGGTTTGCTTTCACTCCTTCTAAAGTTGTCCAAATGGCGGTCTATGTCATCATTTAGCTGAGTCTATCATCATTCATAGGGTTGTCATTATCATGTCAGTGTCTAATGAGTCATTTTACGTCTTGTTCATGCTTCAGTTGCGCCCAGGCAAGGTCATTTCCCTCTCCTAGGGTTTTGAAGCCATTTTCTCTTGGATGGTCAAATCATCGGCAAAACTTGTTTCCTGATGTTCATACACCTTCCCCTATCCTTCATGTACCTTATCAAACACTTCCCATCCCTTATATCCGCCAAATTCCTCATTTTTGCACAAACCCTAGTTTCTAGCTACAACCTGGCAATTTTCTAGGTTGGGCCTGTGTTTTGCCCTT
>APFE031449464.1:46553-120507 GCA_000404065.3 Pinus taeda | reverse complement strand
TGCTTGCTCAAAAGAGGAATCTGTTCCTCTACTTAGTCTGTGTTCATGAGACATAAGGGAAGCACTCAGTTCATCTACCGTGAACTGTGAGAGATCTTTTGTTTCTTCTATTGCTACCACAACAACTTCAAACCTTGAGGGTAAACATCTCAAGATCTTCTCTATGATCCTTCTTTCTTCAAGGATTTCACCATGAGATCTTATCTGGGTTATCAGCCCAATAACCTGAGTGAAAAATGAATCTATTGTATCAGATTCCTTCATGCTGAGTGTTTCAAAGTCTCTCCTCAACATCTGCAACTTTGCAGTCTTCACCTTCTCCATGCCTTGATAGGCAGTCATGAGAGTATCCCATGCTTCTTTGGACTTTGTTGCTGCTGCAATCCATGGAAAGATACTTTCATGTACTCATTGGAAGAGTAAAAAGAGGGCTTTGGAATCCTTCTTCTTATCACTCTTCAGCTGGTCTTTTTCCGCTGCTGTCAAAGCAGCCAGTGCTGTTGCATCTGCAGGTTCAGCATAGCCAGTTTCAACCAGCTCCCATAGTCCTTGAGAAGCAAACAATGCTTTCATTTTTATGGACCAATCATTGTGATTTTTCCCATTAAACTGTGGCAGTTGGGAATTTTTCAAACCTGTTCCAGCATCTGCCATCTTAAAAGAAAAGATGCTGACTGTAAAATTAAAAGACAAGCAAGAACTTTCTCTGCTGGAAAAATCTGCTCACTGAACTTCTTACAGCTCCTACAATGAAAAACAAAACTCTGTTTTTGACTCACTGAGTGCCTAGACTAGCTCTGATACCATGTTGGAATTTTGAGGTGAATTCCATAACACAAAACATCCCAGAACAACTCTCTGATATGATGGAATTTTCTGCTAAATTCCTAAACAAACAGACAATACGAAACTGCTCTGTTTTAGCACAAAAACTTGATAATTTTGTTTTCTGGACTTGGTGTTGCAGCAACAGGAATCGGTGTTGCAGCAACAGGAAAGAATACTCTGTTTCTGTTAACACAGAAAAAAAACAGAAAAATTGCTTTCTGGAATCGGTGTTGCGGCAACACAGTTTGGTGTTGCAGCAACGCTGCTCGTGGTGTTGCAGCAACGCGAGTTTTGACGTCAAGCCACTCGGTGTAACAGCAACACGATTTTGACGCAAGTCACTTTATGGGCGTCAAAATTACTTATAAATTTACAGTGAGACAGTTGACGCTTTGTGTAACAGCGACTAAAAGGCGTCAAATCACTAATAAATTTACAGAGTAAAAACAAAGTGTTTTTGACACTTGGTTTAACAGCAACTAAAAATCAGGAAAATAGTAAACTGATAAACTGTAAATTTGTATTCATGAACAATAACCAAGCTGATACAAAGACTTAGCTGTTACAAGAGGAACGCTCCAGTTCCAGAAATCGATTTTCTATCTCAGAAAATCCCAGGTTCAGCACTGCTGTGCAATTACAGAAGAGACACAAACTTGTTCTTCTAACCTTCACTCAAAGACAAAAACAGAACTGCTGTTCTTTTCTGCTTACACTCATGCACTTCCTTGCTTGAAAACATAACTGTTGTTCGTTTACATTTATAGGAAAATAAATATCTGTTTTAAGCAATAAACTAAGTAAAAATATCTGATGATCTTTTTCTGCGTATTTATTGCAGAAGGCGGTGATGCAAGGCGGTGATGCCTTTTCAGCAAAAAATAAGACGGTTGGGGGAATTAATTCTGAATTTAATGTTCAAAATATCAGTGGACTTTTGCGGCACCGAACAATCTGAAATTAATTGCTGAAGATCAGATCTGCAGTTGGAATTAATTTCCAACAGATATGTGAGAGAATAAAATTCCTGAAATTTGACAAGACATGCAGCCATCTCAGAAGGTAGATAAAGATTGGAAGACTTGCAAGTTGGCCACCGTGTAGCATTCAATACTGTGACATCCAACGTTAGTTTCATATCGTTATATGCGGAATTGTTAAACTCAGCTTGGATTTCTTTCGAAACTACGAAATCCTTAACCATGCACTCCATTTTTGATATTAGACTTGAACCACAGGGCTCCTTCAACTTCGACAATTTTTTCTGTTCATCATCAATATTTATACTTCTATCATGCAACAATCTCTTAGCTAAGTATTTCCTGCAAAATTCCGCAAATAAATCTCTATCACTCACATAGCGAACAAGTTTTACAACCTTTTCCAACAGGCTCTCAATATTATCATCATCGGTCCTTTTTAGACTGCCACCCTTCTTCAACAAATTATCCCAAAAAGCTGCAAACAACTCTTCACTTGTGGTTCCTCCAACTCTTTTATTGCAAATTACCAGCAAAGCTTCGTGCAGAGCTTTAGAAATGGAATTATCATTTTGAAATTCATTCTCCAAATAACCGACATACTGGTCATAAATTTCAATTAACTTCCCTAGGAATTCAAGTCCATGTGTTCTTCTACTGCTTGATGAGTTATTGTTCCTAGTAGTGTCTTCTGCGCATTTGATTAAGTCTATGCCTCGGCTAATTATATGTTGTTGAAAAATACTTGCCACTGGTGGGAGACCTTTGGGGATTTTACAAAATAACTTGTAAATCCTACCAATATCAATTTTCTTATCATCCCTAAGCAGGGCATCGAAACCTGAATCATGTTTCCCTAAAAGTTGAATTTCATAACAGGCAAGTAGTTCATTTTGGATCATTTTTAATAACGCGTTCTTCCTGCTGGAGTGCAAATAATTGTCAACTCTGTGCTCCTCATTCTGCAAGCACTCTTCAGCCTTTACCATATATTGTGGACAAGAATACTCCGAAATCCGTAAAGCAGCCTTTCGAGCATAGTATATTCGAGTATCCTCAAACATCGAATTTTCAAAATTGTTCACGTAGTAATCTAGGTGACCAAAATCAATTTCCAGATACATGTCCACAAATTTTCTTAACGATGCACTGTCAACCTGCTCTCCCTCGCGCTCTCGCTTAATCAAATCGAACACAACATTCTTCAGATTAATGTGTGTGTCATCAGGCAGAGCCTCTCGAAAACACATCAACCCAACTTCTCTTAGAGGGAGTCTGTCAGTCCAAAGGATGTGGTAAATCAAATAATAGAACATGCCAGACATGTAACCAACGAAGGCCTTGTAATTTTCCCAGTGTTTCAGGAATTCTTTTAGCAAGAAATCATCATGTTGTTCCCTTAATGCTGGTAAAACTACGCAAGAGATGTACTCTTCAAGCGACTTCTTGTAAATATCGTAAAGTTGATGTGAGTAGTTTTCACTTTTGTAAGTGTTATGGCTGCACATGTTGCAGATAGTTTCATTAATTCTGATGTACTCATCCAAATGTAACTCATCGCTACAATTAGTTCCTTCCAACTTGTTTCTCAATTTTGGATACGAGTAGAGACAATAGCCAATCCTTCTTCCCATGTTATAATACGCCTCTCCATTATTATATTTCTCCTAGCCGTACTATTTTCTTGTGTATTGATCTCGTTCGTCCCGCCCTTCGATTGTCTGCCCGCACAGATTTCACAGAATCACCGTACCAATTCAAATTTGATGGAGGTGTCAACGATTTTGTTCATTGTGCCAAATTGAGTGGTCGATTTATACGAGTGTGAATTGTTATAGTGGCTTTTCTGGCCAGAATTTGGTTGCGCCGACATGATTGATTTGTTAACTTTATGACCAAAGAATTATATAGTATTAACTCGGTTAGTTAAATAGCTTTACAACACTAAATAAATAGCTCTAGATTTATCTTAAATTTCGAAAAGCATTGTATTAATTAGAAGGGTTGCCGATCAAAGTAATGTTATCAAGAAAGAATTATCCTTTATTACAACCATATCCTTTATTAAAGAAACATAGGAAATCATAACAGTAACGACGGTTGTATATCAAAATATTAACAATGCCCGCCGTGAAAAATAGTAATGAGCGAGTGTGATATAGGTTGTTGTATTGGCATCTTAAAATTTGTATTTGGTCAAATTTATTAACTATAATGTATTTTGAAGAGGAACAATCAATCTCATTTTTCAATGTGATGAATTGAATTAAGGAATGATTTAAAATCAGTAAAAATAGATTGAACTCACTTTTAAATAGAAATTTAGAAGGATTCTAATATTTTAACCACTAACAATATATAAGAGATGCATTTAAAAATAAAATCATAATCTTTGAACCAATAAGAAGGACAAAGCACCAGTAGTCACATGGACAACACCTTAAAGGCCTTAACCTAGTTATTTTGAGATTCATGTATGAATGTATCTAACCCATGAGAGGCATGATAACCACACATTTGACATTTAATCAAACTAATAAATAACTCAAATTTATAAAAATTGGGAACTATCACCAATGTATCGATTCTAAATAAAGTTCATAAAAATTCTCAAAATCAAATAGAAAAATTTTACTTCACCCATACAAACAAGAAAAGTTAGTATTATTTTTATTAGACCACTAAAAGCCCCTTCAATTTCATTACTCTATCCTCATAAGTTAGTGATTCATATACCACATCAATGGCCCATGGATGTGGACATGCAACTTGAGTCTCAACCTTTAAGCTCTAGGCTTTAGTGGGTACATTAATGCATGATTGCATGATGTGAGTGGAAATGATTGGCTATCTAAATAGTGACAGATCGATTCTAGGAATATTTCAAAATCCTTAGAAAAATCAAAATCTAAACAAGAAAACTATTCATCACCATCGTGAACTAAAACTGAATCATAAGAATCTTAAGAATATTTATCAAAATACCCCAAAACCACAATTGACTCGAGACCCAGCTTACCTAGAGCCTCACGAATGTCGAAACGTGGAAACTCAGGATCAGAATCAGAATCATAGCCTAGAAACTGATAAAGATTGAAACTAAAAATGGAGCAGAGATTCTCCTTCATTGTTGCAGAGATGGACTGTGTGTTGATCTAACTATTTATTTTTGCATCCATTTTCATAATGCCCAAATTTCTTTAGTAATAACACTCGGCATTATATTTTCTCGAGGGCTTGCTTCTTTGAGTTTGATTTTGTGTAGGTCTCCACTGCTCTCCTACATGATGATGTTCTCATCTACCTCTACTTCAATCTATGCCTCGCTTGTTGCTGCGTCTATATCCCATGCCTGTGCTTCTGCCAAAAGAGAGTTGTGCTTTAAAATCTTGTTCCATGGAATCTTTTGTCAAGTTGAGTCATGTTTGTCAATTGTTATACTAAGAAAGTTGTAAGATCTTTGGATTCCAAAATGGCTGTTACAATAATGTCATATTTCTTGGGAAAACTTCGAAGGACTTTCTGAACAATTTTCTCATCTAAAATGGTTTCACCGATGATCTTGATCTCATTTACTATTCCCATAACTCTAGTCATGAACTCATCCACATTTTCTATGTGAGTCACCTTTAGGGTTTCAAACTCTCATCTCGTGTCTCTAATTTCACTGTCTTCACTGTATCATTACCTTGATAAGTAACTTTGAAGGTTTCCCAAGCTTCATGTGCTATGGATGGGCCTATTATCTTGTAAAAAATAGAGTCATCTACTGAGTTTTGAATCCAACGTTTGGCTCTGTGTTCTTTCTTTTTAGTTCATTCACTCGATTCCTCTAATTATTAGTCATGGATGCCCATGCTTCTTGAGTGAGATCTACATATGCAGTGTGAAGTGTATACCAACACTCTTAGTCTTGCAGGAATATGGTCATTCTTAAAAACAAAAAATAATTTTTTTTGCCAAACATAATGAGGGTCTATGTCAAAGCACTAGAGGAAGTTATTTCTTTGAATGCAAAATGTCAACCTTTTTCTTTTAAATCTCCTTAAAAAAAATCCTTCCCAATTTTTTTATAAAAAAAACTCTTAGAAAAATAACAAACCCTTTTCTTATAATAACATAAAAAACCCTTTGAATATAAGTTCTATTCAAAAAATACTTTTTGACTCAGGCATATCTCATAATCAAACCTATGAAAATAAGTACTATTCAAAAAATACTTTTTAAGTCGCGCATACCTCATAATCAAACCTTTGAATATAAGTTCTATTTAAAAAAATACCTTTTAACTCAAGCATTCCTCATAATCTCATAAGGCATATCATAAGGTTTTAATTTATTTTTTAAAATCCAAATGAATACGCCAGTGGATGAAACAAAAATACCTCGTTGACCTCGTTAAACAAAAATACTTAATCTGATTTGACTTTTGCTAACGATGGAGAAAGAATGGGTACCCTGCGTGCTAAGGCTTCTCTCGACTGTGTATGCCAGCGTTATAACACTAACAAACTGTTAATCAATAGAATGAAGTGTTAAGGAAAAGGGGTCTAATGTGTTTCTGAGTGTCTAGTGTTAGTGGTGTTACTAACACGTTTCTGAACACCGTGCACAAAAAAATTGGGTTTTTCTTCAACTAACGTTGCAGCAACCTTCATTTCACAGTTGCTTCACTTTGTTACAATATCTATAGCGAATCACACACGTATGAAATGCTGCTCCCAAAGAGGCTTAAGCTTTTTCTTCACTCATGTTGCTTCTCTCTCACATAGTTTTATGCAAACATGTCTCTCTCTCTATTGTTCTCAAGGAGTCTTACCCAGTTTAAGCTCTGATACCATGACAAAGATTGAAACTAAAAATGGAGCAGACACTACTCTTCACAATATTCTGAATGACAAAATAAGTTACATTGTAAACATCAATACTAAATAACTAAAGTAAAACTCGACACCTATGGAGTAGAACTCAAGTAAGGCTAAACTTCTTATGACACCCACTAGACAAGAAATCAATTAAGATGAAACCTAACCAACAACTAACTAACAGTGAGATTAATATCTCAACAGAAGCCCGATGTGAGTGTTAACTCAATCTAAGGAATCTAAATCTCACATAGGAACTGGGTACTAGGAAACTCTTGATAGATATCATGTAACCTTGTAAGGATAAAAAGGGAAATGGAATCATAATAGCAACGAGAGTTAGTATTTGTTCCATCCAAAATGGAAATCGAGATCCAATCCATTTCATTCCCGTGAGATCTAATTGAGGTGAGTATTTCTATGTTAGTTAATTAAACATCAGTAGAAAATCCAATCTGTGATATGTTTTATTTCTCTAATACAAAACAAAATTAACCATGAGTTGCACTATAGATTTATTTTCCAATGGCATATCAATCAACAATTTTAGGCTATATATCTCAATAAATTAGAGTTTTGATGGTCACGTTCCAAGTACTCCTTTGATATGGAGTCTTGAATTCGGGCTTTATTTGTTATATACCTAGGGGGGATAATATGGGGTACAAAGGGAGGTACCCAAGGTAATAATGTAATAATGGGATGGTCCATAGTAATAAATAAGGTGGTTAACCCATATCATGTAAGGGACCACAAGTAGTTAATAATAATGTAATGGGCCCATGGTATTAGTCGATGGTATGAGGGAACCATGGTAATGATCCATGGTATTGTATGTATGAGGCCTATATAGAGGCGAAAGACTCCACATGGAGAGACGTCAAGGAATTGTGTCAAGGATTATTGTATGAACAGGCGTATGGCTTGTGGAGTGTTATCCTTGCTTAAGGAGTGAATGTATGGCGTTGCCCTACCTTAAGGGTTTTGATCAATAAAGAATCATTTCATATTATTTCTGGGGTTATTTGCATTATTTTATATTTTCATATGAGATCTATAATATTTCTGAGTTAGATCTATAACAAGTGGTATCAAAGCATTGTCTTATATTTTCATATCAGATCTATAACATTTCTAGGTTAGATCTATAACAAGTGGTATCAGAGCTATAACAAGTGGTATCAGAGCACTTTCTTTGGCAAAAAAGTGGAAACTTTTTTTTTTGTAGGATTTCAGGGGCGGCGAGTTTGCAGATCAGATATGTACATTTTTGTGCAAGATCTAAAAAATATAATTGCAGATCTGGATTCTATGTAAAAAATTACTCGATTCCAAAAAAAAAATCAGTCGAATCGGAGTCGTGATGAAGGAGATATTGCTGATTTAAAAATCAGTGGGGTTGTAGACAATTTTTCGGGCAGCAAGTTTGCGGCACAGATCTAGACGTCTTGATGTAATATCTGTAAAATATAATCCCATATCTAGATTCTTTGTGAAAAAATACCCAATTTAAAAAAAAAATCACTTGAATCGAAGTCCAGATGAGGGAAATATCGTTGATTTAAAATCAGCTCTTTTTTCAGAATTTTTGGGTGACGACGGGAGAATTGCAGCGCATATCTAAAATTTTGGTGCCTGGATCAGAATTTCTATCACATGGGAAAATGCAGAATGGTTGTTCCATTTCCAAAAATAGGTCATAATAGGGATTCTGAGCAATATTTACTAAACTGTGACAATTTCAAATTTTCGCCAAATAAGTGAATTTTTTCAAAACCCTCTTCATGGCTTTTATAGGAAAAGATAATGGCTCTACTATTGAAGAACACATAAATGAATACAAGAGGTTATTTAGACACAATTGGAAATGGGTGGCAATGGCTTATTTTGAAAATGAGGCAGCAACATGGTGGGTATTACTTAACCAAAAGAAGTGTTTCAACTTGCCCGATGAAGAATTTGAAAAATTTCTTTTAGACAGATGGTCTCATGTCAGAAAACAAAATAAGGAGAAACATGTGGGTCTATTTCCTACTTGTATATCCTTATTACATGTTTATGGATTAATTCAGAAAGAGAAGATCATTGTTTCTATCAATCCTAGTTGCACGCATAATTTTATCAATGTTAATTTGGCAAAAAAATTGCAAGTTCCAACAAAACACATTAAAAATACACAGGTTGATGATGAGGATGTTCAAATTTATAAGGATTTGAAGCTTTCTATGAATAAGTATGTGTTGCATGGTGATTTTTGTGCTTCAGATGTGGATAACATGGATGTTGTTTTGGGATACCCTTGGATGGAATCAGTGGGTACTATCAATATTAATGTACAGAAGAAATTCCTGAAGCTCTAGTATAAAAAGAAGAAAATTACATTACGGGATATTTCCATTAATAAACAAGTAGAGTCCAAGGAGGCTAAAGCAGAAGATGTTCCAGGGTCTGACATATTAGATGATGAGCCAGTGATGATGGACAATCAAACACAAACAGAGGCTGAAGCAGAAAAGGTTACAGGCGCTGATACATCTGAGAAGGGCTTAGTGGTTGAATTAATATTGGAAGATAAGACACCATAGTAGGCACCACAACATAGCAATCAGGCTCCATTAAGTGGTGAATTAAAGAAAGATACACCGTCATCATATCACCACCCACACCACCCAGCAAGAAGACAACCAAAAAGATGGAAAAAAATTAGCCACAAGGACAGCAACCCCTGCAGGACATATAGAGAGGAGTGACGATCCACCTACTGCACATCAACATAGAAGAGCTACCACAGTCAACTTCCATCTCAAGCGAGCAAGGCACAAGCGAGATCGAGGGTTCACGTTTCTCTTGGATGGCTAGATGCACGAGCATGGTACGAGTGGACTACTCTTTTGAGTAGATCTTATTCTTTGTGTTCTTCCCATGTTTCGGGGAGGAAACATGCTAAGGGGGGTGGAATGTTATATACCTAGGGGGGATAATATGGGGTACAAAGGGAGGTACCCAAGGTAATAATGTAATAATGGGATGGGCCATAGTAATAAATAAGGTGGCTAACCCATATCATGTAAGGGACCACAAGTAGTTAGTAATAATGTAATGGGCCCATGGTATTAGTCGATGGTATGAGGGAACCATGGTAATGATCCATGGTATTGTATGTATGAGGCCTATATAGAGGCTAGAGACTCCACATGGAGAGACGTCAAGGAATTGTGTCAAGGATTATTGTATGAATAGGCATATGGCTTATGGAGTGTTCTCCTTCCTTATAGAGTGAATATATGGTGTTGCCCCACCTTAAGGGTTTTGATCAATAAAGAATCATTTCATATTATTTCTAGGTTTATTTCCATTATCTTATATTTTCATATCAGATTTATAATATTTCCGGGTTAGATCTATAACACGTGGTATCAAGGAATTGTCTTATATTTTCATATAAGATCTATAATATTTCTGGGTTAGATCTATAGCATTATTGCTTTAAATTTGGGCTTGAACGTACTTTGGCGTTGTTCAACACACTCACTCAATAGTTGATGGTGAAGTAAGATCTTTCTAGCCTTCATGATGCGAACTATTGCTACATCTATTGACCATTGTCTGTCTTCTTTTACATTTTCTATCACCTTATTCCTCTCACTCACATTCACCTTTCTAAAGGGAATCTTAATCTTCTTCAACTTGTGTGAAAAGGCAGTATTGAATTCAAAATTATCACTTGTATATATTGTTGCAGTGCTAGGTTCCTTTAGAAGAATCTTGTACTTGCCACATGAAATTGAATGCAATAGTCAGATAGCATCTTCATCTTCCAAATTTAGTTTAGATTTAATTTCTTCATAGATGAGCTATATAGCTTCATTGAAGAGAAAAAGTAGAGCTTCTTGGTATGTTGTTACTGCCAATTCTATTACTGTGGTGTCAAATTTGGAGATGATGTCACAAGTCCCAAGGAGTATACCCATGTAAGTGTATGATGTTCATATCTCCAAGAATAAAATTCCTGAAACTCGACAAGACATGCAACCATCTTAGAAGGTGGATAAATATTGGAAGACTTGCAAGTTGGGAAATGTGTAGCATTCAATATTGTGACGTCCAACATTAGTTTCATATTGTTATATGTGGAATTGTTAAACTCAGCTTGGAATTCTTTCGAAACTACAAAATCCTTAACTGATAAAAATGGCAATGTTGTATTAAAAGAAATAAAACCGACTAGTTAGCTCTACGAAAAAGAGTTTGAACCGGGAGATTCTGGCACTGCAGAACACTCTGCGTTCTTCATGTACATCACACATTATATAGTAATCATGGTTTTAGGGAAGTTAAAACAATAACCTAAGAAATAGAAACTAATTCCTATCCTCAAGTCACGTGAACCAACTTACACTATTCTAGGATATTCTCCATCATCTTCAACACTCCCCCTTAATGGAGAATGGGTTCACAAATATGCCTAACATCTCCCTAAACATTTCAAACATAATCCTTCCAAGAGGCTTAGTGAAAATGTCTGCGACATTATCACATGTATTACAATATACCAAATGGATTTCTTTGGATTGCACTTTCTTCGTGACAAAGTGGAATTGTGTATCAATATGTTTAGTTTTTTTGTGGAACAACGGATTATTAGAAAGTTTGATTGAACTCTCATTGTCGCATCTGATTGTTGTTGCATTTTTCTGTTTTTCTCCAACACCTTGGAGAAGTCTCCACAACCAAACAGCCTCACATGTTGTTGCACACATGGCTTGATACTCTACTTCCGCTGAGGACAAGGAGACTATGTTCTACTTCTTGTTGCTCCATGTGATCACCCCGGATCCAATGTTGAATGCATAACTTGTTATTCTGAATCTGAATCTGAATCTGAATCTGCAAATTCTGTCAATCTAACATTAGAAGAGTCAGTTTAAATAATACCGTAATCTACAGTATCTTATAGATACCTCAGAACACTTTTTGCTGCATTCAAATGGTTTTCAAGTGGCTTGGACATATATTGGCTTAGCACACTAACTGCATAAGCCAAATATGTTCTAGTGGTGGTTAGGTAGATTAGACTCCCAACCAGCTGTCTATAAAGTGTTGCATCTATCACCTTTGAGCCATCTTTACTCTGCAATTTGATGTTCTGTTGTAATGGGGCTACTGTTGTAATGGGGGATCCATTGTAAATCTCTCTAACAGGCCTTTGACATACATTCCTTGGTACATAAATGTTTGTCGTGAATCTCTCCAGATCTCAAGACCCAAAGAATATCTTAATTCACGAAGGTGTTTCATTTCGAATATGTATGGCATCTGTTGCTTGAATTCTTTGATCGGATATGTAGCATCACCTATAATGATCAAATCATCTACATACGGAGAAATCATCACTATGTGCCCTTGTTCATCTTGCATGGTGTAAAAATTAGGGTCATTTTTCCTTTTGTTTTAGCGAGCTTGCAAAAACAATGAGTCAATCTTTTCATACCAAGACCTGCATGCTTGCTTTAGTCCATAAAGTACTTTCTTCAATCTACAGACTAAATGTTCTTTCCCTTTCTGGACAAACCCTTTAGGTTGCTCTAAATAAACCTCCTCTTTTAGTTCTCCATTTAAAAATGCAGATTTTACATTTGGTTGGTGAATCATCCAATGTTTCTTAGTAGCTAAAGCAATTAACATTCTGATACTGTCTAGTTTATCTATAGGGGTGAAGGTTTCTTCATAGTCTACACCTTGTTTTTGTGAATACCCCTTTGCTACCAATCTAGCTTTTCATTTTTCTACGGTTCCATCTGCATTATTCTTCAATTTGTATAACCATTTACAACCTATGGTTTGTTTTCCTTTGGGACGTTCAACTAGTTCCCAAGTGTTATTCGTGATTATTGATTCATATTCCAGTTCCATGGCTATTTTCAATTTTTTACATTCATTTGCTTCTTTATAACTATAAGGTTCAACCACATTCATCATACTAGTTATAAAATCATTTTCCATATATCTTGCAGGCAAATGAGCTTTCCTACCTAATCTCCTGAGAGGTGGGGTAGCTTCAAACCTTGTTTAATCATTATTTTCTTCCTATTCTTGTTGGTGTTGTTGTATCTATTGTTGCTTCTGCTGTATCTGTTATATCTCCTGTTGTTGATGCCATTGTTCATCTTCTACCTTTGTTTGCTGCTAATCCTGATTGTTTCCTGTTTCTTCACTTTCTTCTTCCACCAAGTACGGAATATCCCATTCCTCATTGTGCTTATTAGATTCTTCATGATCTTGTTGATGGAATATGACATCTCTACTTACAAAAATCTTGTAAGTAGAGGGATTAAATAATTTGTAAGCTTTATGTTGTGAACAATACCCTATAAAATTACATCTGATGGCTTTCAAATCTAGTTTTCTTCTATCTTCCTTTGGAATATGGGAAAATGCTTTAGATCCAAATAATCTTAAGTGTTTTACTATAGGCTCAAATCCATATAATGCTTCAAAAGGAGTTTTAAACTCAAGACTCTTTGTAGGACTCCTATTTTTTGAATAAACTGCAGTATTCAATGCTTTAGCTCAAAAACCATTCAAAATATTCTTACCTTTCAACATGCTCCTAATACATTCTATTAGTTTTCAGTTCTTTCTTTCAGTTACTCCATTTTGTTGTGGAGTATGGGGTATTGTGAACTGCTGCAATATTCCATGGTCTTTACAATACCTGATAAACTCATCTTTCCTGTATTCTCCCCCTTGATCGGATCGAAGAATTTTTATCTGTTTCCCAGTTTGCCTTTCAATCGTGTTTTTGAACTGCTTAAAGTATTCAAATGTGTGACTCTTCTTACTCAAGAAATATACCCATGAATACTTTGTGCAGTCATCAATAAAGAGTAAAAAATATAGTGCACGTCCTAATGATTTTGTTTGCATGGGTCCACAAAAGTCTGTATGCACTAATTCAAGTATATCCCTCTGTTTCTTTTCTAATCAAATAAGGAATTCTTCTCTATGCATTTTTCCTAATGTACACGCATCACAATCATTATGTACTTGCTTTAGCATAGGAAGATCTCTTACAATTTCCTTCTTTTGCAGTAACAAAAAATCATTGTAGTTGATATGACCAAATCTTTGATGCCATAGCTCTTCTGTAGTCAAACTTACAGCTGTCAAGGCTCGAATTGGTGTAGGTCCTACATCCAACTTGTACAGACCTCCTGTTCGGATTCCTGTAGCAATTGTCTTCATGCCATCTAACAAATCTTTAATATAATAGTTAGATTTAAAAAATTCAACTTTAATATCTTGATCTGTGATCATGGATATAGAAATCAAGTTCTTTGTTACACCAAGTACATACATGACGTTATAAATTTGTTTTACATTACCATTAGGTAGAATGACAGAAATTTTCCTACACCCTTTGATCTAATGACTTCTATCATCACCTAGGTAAATTTGTGCTCCTTCGTTGATTTTCTTTAAAATCTTTGAACCAATGCTTGTTCCCTGTCATATGTGTTGATGCTCCCGAATCTACATACCAGATGTCTGCATCAACATTCTCATCAAAATCCGCCATAAAAGATCAGAAATTTTGCACATGCTTTTCAATCATGAGATGACCTGCATGTTGTTTGTACTTCTGCTTTTCTTCATGATATTTCTTCTTCTTGCACTCCCTCACAATGTCACCAAATTTTCCACAATAAAAGCATTTAATTTTAGAGTTGTTTCTATTCGGATGCATACCATGGGTATGATTCGTTCTTTTTTTGAATGTCCTCCATTTTGTTGTTGCGGATTTCCTTTCCCTTTGAAGAAGTTCTTTTTTGCCTTTAATGCAAGATTAACACTCTGGGGCTCGAGAGTCAATCTTCTCTCTTCTTCTTGCATCAGTATTCTTGTCAGTTCTTCAAATTTCGGGATCTTCTCTCTCACATTTATCCCAATGATGAACATTTGGTATTCATCGGTCACATCATTCATGGTAATTTTTACAAGATCTGTATGGTCAACTATATTACCAATGTCTGCCAATTTGTTCTTTAGGTCTTTGATCCTTGCTATGAAGGCAACAAATGTTTCATTCTCCTCCATATTCAGGGATAAGATCTTACTCTTCAGTAACAAAAGATGATTTGAATTCATGATCTCATACAAATCCTTCAGAATTCTCCAGATGTTGTTAGCTATCTTACACTCTCTGATGCGTGGTATGATGCAGTCTTTCATTGACATCTTCAACAACGTATTTGCTCTACCTTCTCACTTCTCCCAATCTGGGATCGATGCTAATCTCGTCGCTCACTTCAGCTTAGCCCCATTTACCATCATCCAAGCACTCTGCACTTCTAACAGAGTCTGCATCCCGAATTTCCAATTTGCATAACTGGAACCATCAAGCTTGTTATGCTCATTCAAGCATGCATCAAACATATTATTATTCATCTTGGTGATTTATATAAAAAAAAATAGACAGGTAAAAGAAGATGTTAGATTTACTCTAGATTTGTGACAAAGACAGATCACTGATCTTCAATGTTGTTTAATCTTGCAACACACCCGCAAATCACCATGGCTTCCTTCACAACCTCCAGACAACTTTCTGTTGTCAGCCTCTGCAACCTTCTCTAGAACATGTAGTTCTCTTGGCCTCCACAGAGCCTTTTTCTTGTTTACACGATAGTCACAGATGTACAACACTTATCTGAGACATCATCACATATCTACACTACTTATTTGCGACATCATCGCAACTATACACTTAAAATTAGAGATGGTGATGTTAAGTATGTTTCAGTAATCATTGTGTTTATTCTCCAGAAACCTGCGGCGATTTCAGTTTAGTTGCACCCTCCTCTCAGCGTACAGGATCCTCATCCCTAACGCTCTCATACCATGATAAAAATGGCAATGTTGTATTAAAAGAAATAAAACCCACTAGTCAGCTCTACGAAAGAGAGTCTAAACCAGGAGAGTCTGGCTCTGCAGAAAGCTCTACATTGTTCATGTACATCACACATTATATAGTAATCATGGTTTTACGGAAGTTAAAATAATAACCTAAGAAATAGAAACTAATTCCTATCCTAAGGTCATGTGAACCAACTTACACTATTCTAGGATATTCTCCATTATCTTCAACAATTGCCAATTCTATTACCATGGTGTCAAATTTGGAGATGATGTCACAAGTCCCAAGGAGTATACCCATGTAAGTGTATGATGTTCATATCTCTGAGAATAAAATTCCTGAAACTCAAACAAGACATGTAGCCATCTTAGAAGGTAGATAAAGATTGGAAGACTTGCGAGTTGGCCAATGTGTGACATTCAATACTGTGACATCCAACATTAGTTTCATATCGTTATATGAAGAATTGTTAATCTTAGCTTGGATTTCTTTCAAAACTACAAAGTCCTTAAGTGTGCCCTCCATTTTTGATATAAGACTTGAACCACAGGGCTCCTTCAACTTCAACAATTTGTTCTTCTCATCGTCAATATTTACAACTTTATCATGCAACAATCTATTAGGGAATAAATCTTTATCACTCACATATTGACAAGTTGTACAACCTTTTGAAACAGACTCTAAATATTATCATCATTGGTCCTTTTTATATTGCGACCCTTCTTCAATAAATTATCCCAAAAAGCTGCAAACAACTTTGCACTTGTGGTTCCTCCAACTTTTTTATTGCAAATTACCACCAATGATTCATGCAGAGCTTTAGAAATGGAATTAACATTTTGAAATTCATGCTCCAAATAACCCACATACTAGTCATAAATTTCAATGACCTTTTGTAGGAATTCAAGTCCCTGTATTATTGTATTGTTTGATGATTTATTGTTACTACTAGTGTCTTTTGCCAGTTAACTAAGTTTATTCCTCGACTAATTATATGTTGTTGAAAAATACTTTCCACTCATTGGAGACATTTGGGGATTTTACAAAATAACATATACATCCTAGAAATATCTATTTTCTTATCATCCCTAAGCAGGGCATCGAAACCTGAATCATGTTTCCCTAAAAGTTGAATTTCATAATGGTCAAGGAGTTCATTTTGGACTATCTCTAATAACCAATGCTTGTTGCTAGAGTGCAAATAATTTTCAAATCTGTGCTCCTCATTCTGCAAACACTTTTCAGCCATTACTATATATACTAGACAAGAATACTTTGAAATCCATAAAGCATCCTTTCGAGCATAGTAAATCTGAGCATCCTCAAACATAGAATTTTCAAAATTTTTCTGGTAATAATCTAGGTGACCAATACCAATTTCCATATACATGTCCACAAATTTTCTTAATGATGCAAGGCCTTTCGGAAACACATGAACACAACTTGTCTTAAAGGGAGTCAGTCTGTCCACAGGATGTGGTAAATCGAATAATAGAACGAACGAAAACCTTGCATTTTTCCCAATGTTTCAGGAATTATTTTAGCAAGAACACATCATGTCGTTCCCTTAATGCAGTAAAGCTACCCAAGAGATGTAATATTCAAGGGAATTCTTGTGAATATAGTAAAGTTGATGTGAGTAGTTCTCATTTTTGGTTTTGTAAGTGTTATGGTTGCACATGTTGTAGAAATTTTCATAATTCTACTGCAATGAGTTTCTTCCAACTTGTTTCTCATCGCTGCAATGAGTTCCTTCAAAATTGTTTCTCAATTTTTAGATAATAGTAGAAACCATAGCCAATCCTTCTTCCCATGTTATCACACACTCCTCCATTATTATATTTCTCATAACAGTACTATTTTCTTAAATATTGTCGTTTATCCCACCGTTTGATTGTCAATGGTTTTGTTCATTGTGCCACATTGAGTGAACAATTTATAGGAGACTAAATCATTATAATGTTCCATCATTGCGCCAACATGATTTATTTCTTAACGTTATTGCGCAAGAATTATATATTATTAAGTCGTTCGGTTAAATAAATAGCTCTACATGGCTAAATAAGTAGCTTTATATTTATCTTAAATTTCTAAGATCATAATATTAAGAGGGGATGCCTCTCAAAATAATGTTATCAAGAAAGAATTATCTTTTATTAAGTGAAGCTAAATTTATATTAAATCAAGGAAATCATAACATTAACAAGAGTTGTCTATCAACATATTACCAACTATTAACAATTATTGCCATGCAAAGATATTAACAAGTGTGTTATACCTTGGTGTTATGGCATCTTAAAAATCACAACGATTAATTAAATTTAACAAGGGGCAACTCCATAGTCTCTCCTGAAATTCAAGGTCAGTTAGCAATATTCAAATATAAATTTATGGCAATTTATGGTTGCATAATACATGAACATTTTTTTATCCTATAATATAATTATTAAGACAAATGAACATATAGTAAATTCAGATAGTTCTGGAAGCTAAAGTGTTTTGCCTTCCCTAAGGTTTAATAATTCATTGCTTCCATTCTGTAAGGATTGTTAAACTTGATATGAATAACATTGGAATCACAGAAACTGGTAAAACAAGGATCAAGGCTAAAAAAGGCTATATGACAGAGCTTGATGGCCAAATGTATTACATTATGCAGCTCCAACAAACATTAACTACTCCATCAAACATATTCTTTATGTAAATACATTTTGGTTGGCCATAATGATACCGTGGGAAGTAGATTTACTTAGAGATGAGGAGGATTACACTGTACATAGATTTACTTAGAGATGAGAAATATTACATTGTATGCGTTCATGCCGAAACATTAAAAATCCTTCAAAAATAATGCACAAAGTAATGTCATATTGACAATTTTTTTTTCTCATAGAATAAGGTAGAAGTTGTGCAAATTGGCCACTTAATTTCCTATCAAATTTTTAGAATTGTGGAAGTTAGCAGCACCATCAAAGAAAGGATGATTCCCATTCGTTCTTATTTGGGCAAGAAGATGTTGTCGCCATTTCCTTTGTTGTTATTCCTTTTGTATTTGCATTTCACTTGCTTTCATTTGTTGTTCCTGCAAAACATGCAGAAGTATTTACAAACAAGACCATCATTAGAGTCCAAAACATATCTACTGAAATTAATATGTATGTACAATAAATAACAAACACTTCCCTTATTTTTATCGACATAATTAAGGGTTAAGTTAAATATGGGAGGTCATCTCAACATGTGAAGCTACTCATAGTGCTTCTCATTTGTTGGTGAGATGAAAATATCCCAAAACACAGACCAGAATTCAAACAAAAAGCCTCCAGGTGCATCAATCGCTGGATCCAAAACTAGCTACTTGTTAGAACATTATTGATAATTGCAATAACTACATAAAATTCCAATAAATTGAAACTTTATTACAAACAAGAAATAAAGTTGTCTAATGTGAAAAATATAGCAATGAAACTAGAGTTATATAACCTTCAAAATAATTCCCAAAGTAATGGCATATGGACAATTGCATTTTGTCATATAATAATGAGAAAGTTGTTCAGATTAATAGAAAATATAGATAGAGATACAAAAAGTGGAGTTATATAACCTTCATAGCTGGATCATAAAATCCCTCTCTTTAGTGTTGAGACTTCAAATGTTCCTCAAGGATTTTTGACACCATGGCATTGGGCATTGAATTTGCAATATTTTCATAATTGTTGAAGTTAGCAGCACCATTAAAGGAAGGCTGATTCCCATTCCTTCTTATCTTCGCAAGAAGATACTGCTACAATTGCCTTTGTTGTGCTCCTTTTGTATTTGCATTTCCCTTGATTTCATTTTTTGTACCTTCAAAACATGGACGGGTATTTACAAAAAATACCTTTATTACCTTATTGTTAATCCTCACTTGCTACATAGGAGATGTTCTTGGGCGCTAACATATCATTCTATTTAGTAGGAACTTGAAAAATCAACAGTATAAGTGTGGTCCAAAATGTCTCAGAACTCTTATGTAAAATGTACAAAAAAACACATTATGATTTCCATTGAAGTAACTTCCATCAAGTATACTCTTTAAAACATCATCTCTTAAACTTATGATCAACTAAACTATAGTTTTTCTTAAATCCACAACTATGACTAATATTAAAGGTGTAAGAACAAACCCTGAAAGAAGCTATGATTAACTAGGATATTCCTTTAATTATATGAGCTATTGTTGGGACAATATATTGAAGGCTTAAGTGACCTCGACAATTGATACAAGAAACCAATTTTTAGGGTCAAAGATGAAAGATTTGTGTAACAAGGTAGGTGATGCGAGATACAATGAGGATCTACCAACTTAAGGAGAGCAATAAATTCCATATCCCAAGGAAAATGTAAGGACTTTATGATGCTAATAAGGCCATAAATGAGGAGAAATCTAAGAAACCACTCATGAGAGTAAGATGTAATGGATGGTAAAAAAAGATAAATGAGATCAAATATTAGAAAATAAAAGCTTTAATTGGAATGTGTGCTTGATTTGCATAAAGTGTAAGAGAACGAGGCCATCAACATTGGAAAGAAAAGTGAAGAAAACCTAAGCCATTAAAAAAATCTTTATCAATAAAGGAAAAATGCTTCAGAAATTAAAAGAGAAATTTCATGAAATTTCACCTGAGAATGAAGCATAAAGAAACATTTAATAGATAAATGAAATTGACAACACAAGATGAAGTAGTTTTAACAAGATCAAAGGAACTTTCACCTGAAACCCTCATAATACTGAAACATTTTCGTTGATTTACATAAAATTTAACAGAATCATACCACTGAAATCATTAGAAAGGAGAGTAGAGAAAGCCTAAACAAATGTAATAACCCCTTTTCCCCAACTCAGAATGTCAAATCTGAAACACCAGGATGGTGTAGAGATGTAGTGTAGGATTAGTTCCTTGTTTGACTACAACATCTAGCTTGGCTATGACAACATTAGTGAGAACACTTTGAATCTATTAGCTATGTCCTTGGCTTTTCCAGGGTAGAAACAAGTATGGCAACACAGGGAAGGACATGATATCAATGGTGTGGACGAGTGGCCAAGTGATGGGCCAATAAATTTATTTATAGAAAATTAATTACATTAAATGAGGCTCACATAATTTGACACGTTGATGTGGTTCTGAATGGTATTAATATCCTTGGCATGTTCTAACATTACAAACACATGTCAATCTTTATACATCACGTGACTATGTCCAACCTCCCTTTTTTAAAAGAACAATGAAAACCATAGTAGGAAATGTTGTGGGTGTACATGGTGAACTCGAATCTCCGAGTGAGTGATCGTGAACATGAAAACCAATTCATAATCTATTACATTCTCGACATATGAGTTTATTATGTTTTATCCTAAGCATGAATTCCTTTAGGTAGAAGCACCAAAGCACTACATAACTCACCTAACTTGCGGCCTATTCATTTTACCCTGCCAGCCAGAGGGTACATAATGTTTCATCATTCGTCGTTGATAGCATATAAATGAGGTGAGGTTCTTGAAGGTGTCTTATTGTTCCAGGGTGGTATTTATAAAGGCTTGAGCCATGCTCACGTCATGTATTAGATTCTAGCTCTCTTTACCTGTTGTGGTTTGGTTGTTACGTTTTCATTAGAAGCAAGTTTTGATGTTGTTTACTTGGATGGTTTGTAATTATTGCAAAAATATTTAAATTATTTGTTAATATCAATTACAATGCGAGAAGTGTATTCATAGATAGAATATAGTGTTTTTTATAGGCTGTGAAATGAACTACTAAACATTTTTTATGCAAAAATACAAATTCCATAACATTTTTTAAGAAAATTATATTTTCTCGATGGGTTTGTTAAGAAAATAACAATTTCTTTATGGGTTTCTCAAATATCACAATTTTAAATATAAGGTTTTTCAAATCTCTTTTTTACAGACAAATATTCTCGTTTATCTAATGAACAAAATATATGCATTTTTTAATTCAGACTCACTATAATGTTGTTTATGGGTCTAAAACTAACTGCATAACATTTTGTTAGGCAAAATGACAAATTAAATTACATTACATTTTTAGGAAAAATATATTTTCTTCATCAGTTTGTTGGTCAAATTACATTTCCTTGTCACGTTTCTCAAATCTCACAATTTTAAATCTAAGGGTTTCCAAACATTTATTTTCCACTTCATGTTCTGACTAATCTAGTGAATTGAATTGACTATTTATTTTTATGAGTTGTCCTTGCACATTGTCCTATATTGTTAATTGTCGTGGCTTATCAATGTTCCACAGTTGGCTTTTTTTAGACTTCATACCTGCAGGAAAGGAAAAGAACGAGGCAAAGCTTCTTTCTCAAAATTTTCTAACTGAAATTTTGTTGCATTTGAGTTGTTTTTGCAGCATAAGATTGCATTTAGATTTTTTTAAGTGGACCTCAGTTCGAGATGTTGGCGACATCGATGAGATTCAACAGTAGCTTTCCCTACAATAAACTTCTATCTCATTTACCTTCTTTTGTCTCCTTTACCAACAAGTCTCTTAGCAAACCCATCTCTCCTTTACCAACACCACCTCTCCTTTACTAGCACCATCATGTATCTTACCATTCCCATTGCATGTTTACTAGCACTACCATGTCTCTAACCATGCCCATATCATTTATACATGAAATTTGCCACCTGCACACACATGGAGAATTGTTGAGAAGTCTCCAACATATGGCATTGATGGCATCCAACATCAATGGTTGGCCATTGTGCAAGACAACAATTTGGGTGTAGTGTTAAAAAAACTTTGGTTACAAAAAAACTTTGGATACCAAAAAAATTTGCCCCAGACTTAAAATCAATTGTCATGACTTAAAATCAGTTGTCACAACATGAAAACTTGACTTTGGATGAAATAAATTGTCACACCCTTCTTACATTGGGATTGGAAAATCGTGCAATAAGAGGTCGAATTTTTTATATCCAAACACTTCCGTTAAAATTTAGATGGATGAAAATTGCACTACAAAACTTTGGTTAAATTCTCATCAAGCCAAAAACAATTTTGGTCAATGAATGAATTAATGGGTCATCAACGATTTAGCAATAACCATAGCCCTATTGAAGGCACGAAAGGCATGGACTAATAAGACTAAATATTATTTCTTAATAAGATTAAGTAGGTTAAAAAAATTTAAATTATTAATTTTTATTTAGGTATTATGTTTTTTTTTTTCATAAAAAAAATGTTGTGAATATAAAGGTAATTTTTGTTAATATAAGTTTTATGTTCTATCTTATCACTAGCTTGACTATAAAATATGGTTCAACAAAGTAATTTCATAAATGTAATTATATCTCGTGAGAATATTCAATCACATTTATTCAAACTAACCAATGATTTTGTGCAATTATGTAGACTCATTATTTATGTAATTTCAAATATTTTACAAATGATGTTGTACCATTCTCAAAAAGTCATCAAGTAACTTCGTCAAACCTTTTAACTATAATGTATTTCGAAGAGGAACAATCAATATCAACTTTCAACATGATGAATTCGACTAAAGAATGACCTTAAAATAATAAAAAATATTGAAAGCACATTTTAATAGAAATTTAGAAAGATTCTAACATTTCAAGAACTAACAATATATAGGCGATGCATTTTGAAAAAAATTTAATATTTGAACTAGTAAGAAGGACAAATCTTCCATACTCCCACCCCCAACACCTTAAAGGCCTAAACCTAGTTGCTTTGACCTTCAAGTATGAATTTGTTGAATGTGTGAGAGGCATAATAACCACACATTTGACATTTAATCAAACTAATAAATAAACCAAATTTTTAAAAATTAGGAAATATCAGCAACTTACCAATACTAAATAAGGTTCATAAAATTCCTCACGATCAAATAGAAAAATGTTACTTCACTCATACAAACAAGAAACATTAGTATAATTTCTTTTAAACCACTAAAAGGCCCTTCAATTTCATTACTCTCTCTTCACAAGTTACTGATTTATGTACCAAATCAATGGCCCATGGGTGTGGGCATGTCACTTGAGTATCAACCTTTAAGTTCTATGAATTTAGTGTGTAGAATGCATGATTGCATGATGTGAGTGGATATAGACATAATTTTTTTCGAACATGTCCAATGAGACACTATGGGTGACTATGTGCGTATTTTGGAGCCTTGACACTATAGGAGCATTTTTTTCTTATCTTAGAGTCTCATATTTCGATCTTAGTATTGTGGGCACCACATAGGTTAATGCTTATGAGAGTGTGAACCAAAAATACTATTACTTTCTTACTTACATTATTTTGTACAATCCTATTTGGAACTAAACATAAATCACTTAAATTTTTATAGATACGTAACTTAGCTTTAATGTTTATATATTTGAAAAGGTTCATTTATTTCTGGATAACTTATATAATAACACAAATCTTGTGGCACACAGATCACTCATTGTCACCAATTTCTGAGCAAACTAATGAGGTAGGCTAGAAATTATATAGAACTATACATGGAAACTTTTTCCCATTATTTTAAGATGTTGAAAAATATTTAAAATCAGAAAAAAGATAATTATTTGTATTTAAAAACTTATCCTTTTAACCTATCATAAATTTATCTTAATTTCATATTTGCTAAACCTATGAGGAGTTAAACGTGCAAAAATTTAAAAATGTTTGAACTTTTAGATATTTGATCCCTCTCAACCTATGCCAGATCCTAGTTTAAATGGGTTTATGCTAGGTATGCCTAGATACTTAGTCCATAAAAGTTGGAAGATTAACCTGTCTTTTAATCCAAATAATGAAATAGGAGTGGGATAATCTTATATATACCTTTTTTTCGCACACACAAACACACAAAAAGTGGTAGTTATGTTTATCTTCAATGAATTACTTAATTACCAACTTTAAAATATGAACGTATACATTGAGTCTCTAATTGACTGGTTACTAAAGTTATCAGATGGCATCACCATGTACAACATCTCTAGACCAATAAGGGAAACACAATTTCAATTCCATGGAAACCTTAAATATACAATAGATTCTTTCATAGGTCTAACGCATTTATGTGGCATCTAATGTACACATGCATTTCACTAGTATATAATATTATGAAAAATAATCCATGATTTTTAAATAATTCCTTGGTATATAATTGACATTAAAATTAATCCATATCTTGTAAGTGTTAATGGAGTTCCAAAAGGAATGAAAATTTACAATGTAGAATTTAGTATGTTGCGCCACTATAAAAGCGTACAAATGTCTCATTTGTTTTGGAGAAATGCATATTGGGAAGAATGTAACAAAAACATTACTAAGAATATTTGATGGAAGGAATGACAAGGAAATGAATTCAAAATTTGTAATGATTTTAAGGCAATCTGCAGTGAAATATGTGACTGATTGCATGGCGATGAACAATGAGATACACTTCCATGGTTATTTACAAGGAAAAAACAACATTGTAAAAGAGTTCATTCATAAAATTTAATTTCCTGTGATAATTTCTTCAAACTTATATAATATCTTAATAGTTATCACTCCAAAATTTCCAAGGGTTCTTCAATGTGTTAAAAAGAAATATCAGAGGTAACTACAAACCTAATTTGGATCTTAGGATCTAGCCTTCCTAAACTCAGACAGGGATCTCTCTGTATGATTTAATTTTGTTTTCTTATAGGATTTTAGGCTAGTTATGTATGTTTTATTTGGGTTGGTTTTGGTTGAGTTGGTGGAATCACTGACTTAGATGAATAGGTGATTTTCCATTTTCCATTGGGCTATGTGTTGGTCAATTTAATTGCTTATTAATTTAAACAGTCAAGTGCCACATAAATCGTCAACCCGAGAAAGTCCGATTATTTCAAAGGTGACTACGTACTATATGAACTTAATTTTAATAGCATTAAAAGCTCTAGTATAAACAATTCACACTTTGTTAAACCTCTACTCTGTGTTACAACAATTATAATCTGTTGCAGGGAATGAATAAGAATAGATAATTGATCAAAGAAAATAAATCTGCAAAAAGGAAACAATGGCTGTCCTGTAACAAAGGATCACGACCCTATCCCTTAGAGTAGGAACTTGCAACACCTGCCTCTGTTTATCCAGTTCACCAATACACTCTGTAAATCCTAATCACTGGTGACGCACTCATGTGCAACATCAATCGAAAAGAAAAATAGAGTCTTAGCAAAAGTTAATTATCATCAGAAGCGATGCTCGTAAATGATGTATAAACAGAATTCACACACAACACACAACAGAAAGAAGATGGTTGAATCTTGTGATGAAGGTGGGCCTTGTCCTTCTCACAAGATTCCTCAGGACACAGAAACTAAGTTTAAATACTCAGAACAGAATTTTATTCATCCGTCAATGTACCATATTACAAGAAAGATTTAGTCTTGTCCTTTCGCTACAATCCCTGTGTTACAGCTTGTTCATTCCCCCCCTCTCATGTAGATGTCTCCTCTTTATAGAGGAGATATCTATTACAATAGATTTTCAATAAAAAATCTAGTTCATGCCTTTGTACAAAAATAGGGAAATTAGTTCCCGTTAACAGAATGTTGTTACAGTAATGTGGATTATGAACGTTACGACCAATGTAACAGTTTATTCAGATCGATCGGATTCCTTTGTTGTCACAATTCTGGTGCACAAATCTCAACTATCTCCTTAAGATTCATATGTTGTCCTTACTGTTTCAGCTTCGAGGTTCATGCTGTTTCCGTTGTTTCAGCAACTGCAAAATATAGTCTTGCCAGCTTTAGGCAGTTTCAACAATTGTTAAACAGCTTAGTCAACTTCAAGGATCAATTATAAAGGTAGCATGATTATGTGTTGAATAATTAAACATATAGTAATGAGAAGAGTTACTGTATACGTTTAGAATGATTGGGTCAATATACTAACAAAGTATTTCAACTATGAGTTGAAAAGGGTAATAATATGACAAAATATAGGGTCAAAAATAGACAATATGGGGTCCTAACGTCCCCCCCAACTGAAAAGGTTGCATGTCTGCATGCAACGTCTAGTCTAAATTTGAGTGGGAATACTGGGATGAACAGTGCAAATTGCTTATGCAGTAAGTATGGAAGGTGTTGTCAACCATGTCTCTAAACCCATAGGCACTCTGAAGTTTCTACCATGCTGCCAACTCCTCCTTTTTGGTTAATTTATATTGAGCCTTATATTGCTGTCCAGGTAGCCATAAGAGAGGGAAATGAAACTGGTAACCAATCCATCGTTTAGCACACTGTCTAATGCATTTAACATAATTAAGTATGCGTGAAATTGCCACAGTGTTCCCAGAATAGGTTATTTGCTTTTATAGCCAGAGCTCCTTTGGTTTTCACATAATATTGGCAGTCTTCTAACACTGGTGCCTGTAGTTTCCTGATATGGTCAGTCATCCCTAGTTCTCATAGAATTCGTTGATGTTCTGCAATGAAGACAGTTGCATGTTGTGGCTTAGTACGGATCCAGAGGAGACAATTCTCCTCATTATGTGCTACTGGCATAAAAGCATTCTGCCAAGTAAGCTTATTGGCCAAGAAGGAAATAAAGGCTCTTATTTGGATATCGCCAACAAGTGGAAGTAAACTAAGCTTTCTATCTTCACGCATAGCCTGATTGTGAAGATAGAGTTCACACATCAAGTTTTGGTCACTATTTGGTGCTTCTATGAAGGTCTCAATAAATTGTTGTGGTGTAGATACCTAGTGGGGTCTTCCATCCTTGATTGCTTTTATTTGGAGGAACGTTAAGCGTTCTCTCAAAAATACAGAATAATCAAAAGAGGGTTTCCTTGTAACAAGTAATCGCTAGACCAAGTCAAAGATGAGGGACACTCTGGTTTTTAATTTCTTATTCTCCTTATATTGTGCACAAGACTATTCAAGCACTTCCCAATTTTTGTATGCATGGTTGAGCCATAATGACTTCTGTTGCTCAAATTTCTTTCCTTGTGAGAGCTCATACTCTGTCTTCCATGTGTTAGTTTTTGAAAACTGGGAGTGTGTGTGTAAGAACTGCTGATACGGGGACGTTCAGTCTGTGTATAAGCCTTGCTGACACAGGGACGTTCAGTCTGTGTATAAGCATTGCTGACACAGGGAGGTTCAGTCTGTGTATCCTTAGTTGTAAAATACTTTGCTACTGGTTTTTGTTCTGTAACAACTTGGGTAGACGGGGTGGTTTTGTTCCTTCCTCTAAAATTATTGAAGAGCCTGCTGGTTCTTGTGTAACAGCACGGTATTCCTTTTTGACTATAATAGGAGGAAGTACTGGACTGGATCGAGATAAAGGAACTTCAACTATCTTATAACCTGCTCGAGTATATATATCACCACATTCGCTGCACATGTATTCACTGTATTGATCCTTTCCTTCACTCTTTTCAACTGCAGATGCTACATGAGATAACATGTACAGATTAACTTCCTTTTCATAGGCTTCCCTAGCCATTGTTAATTCTTGCTGATAAGCCTTGATTTCAGATTTCAAAAACTCATTTTCTTCCTGCAAGGAGGCTAAAGTAACCGGGGCTTCTGTAGTTGCAGGTTCCAATGGAGGAGAGAACTGTTGTTTGGCATTAACTTCATCATTTGCGTCCACAACAGGTGGTTCTTGTGTATCACCTATTGGATCAGTGGCTGGTTCTTGTGTATTAGCCATATCTAGGTCATTTTCCTTTTGTTTTCCAATAGGTGGTTCTTGTGTATCACTTGTTGGGTCAGTGGCTGGTTCTTGTGTATAAGCCACATACCCTATATCATCTTGGATGTTTACTTTAGATGTATCGGCATCTAGTTCTTGTGGAGTAGCTACCTCTTTTGAGAAAAATGATGTCACAAAATCGTGAATGATCTGAATTTCGACACGCGACGGTGAGGAAAGTTAAGGTTCAGGGCTGGGCGAAATACAAGATTTTAAAGTGATGGGTGGGGAATTTGGGATAATGTCCTCAGTTACTGCAGATGAACTTGTTCGTCGCCATGGTAAGGAAGCAGGAAAAAAAGTAGCTTTTCTCTTTCGGGCACTTTTCCTCAGGATAAGGAGATTATCAGAAACTCAGGCCCTGGGTTTTCTTTTTAGTGGTGTTGCAGCTTTCTGTTGCTCCTTCCTCTTAAGTGTAATGATGGGGGTATTGTCATTCGAATCATCAGTAGGGATATGGACCATGGGAGTGGATGGTTTAGCTTCGTTAAGGGTTGGGGTTTGCTGCAAATTTTCAGTGCTTAATTGGGGAGTTTCTGCTACCAGTTGCTGATTTTCAGCAGCTTGCTGGGAGTTTTCCTCGGATTGCTGGGAATTTTCTTGGACTTGCTGAGGATTTTCCTCAGCTTTCTGAGGAGGATTATTGATGGGAGGTGGATTGTGCAGGGCAAAACCTCTATTTATTAAGAGTTGGGCCAAACGATGGTGTGTAAGGGAAAGGAGTTGGTGCCTTGCTTTCACAGTATAATGTGCCATATGTTTTAGACATCCAAGCAAATAATAAGGCATATTTATTAAATGACCATGCCTCAAATGATTTAAAATCACATAGTCATGTTGGTAGATTGCCTGATAGCAACCCTTGCAGGTAAAATAGTGCTTAACAAATTCTGCAACCTTTGGCCATGGTGGTGGTAGTGATCGAAGTGCAACGCCCCTGCCTTTGGGTTCAACATGCTCCCCTGGTAACAGAAAATCTTGCTGTGCATTGAGAATGAGGTGTTTCCTGCTGAACCAGCGAGTACCATTAGTTTGTAGTCCCAAAACTTGTGTTATATCCTCTTTTGTTGCTGGAATTTGCACCCCTTGGACAATGGAGTATCCTTCCCTGAGATTGCATGCAAATTCCAGAACCTGTTGTGAATCAAAATCCGAAAGTCTTCTAAGGTTATCCACCCATATGGCGCGTAAAAAGATTTGATATGCCTCTCGGTAGAGTTCCAGTAATGCCGTTGAGCCAGGTTCATGTCTAACAACATTTCCTCCCATAGTTACTGGTTCAGACAAGGTACAAAGTGTAGAGCCTAGTTGCGGAGGTCGAAACAGAGTAGAACGTTACAGCTAAAGTTATGATAAGGTACAGAATGGTGACTAGATACGACTGCGAGAAATAGAAATGGTGGTGATTGGCGTGTCATGTAATGATTGTGATATTTCGGTAACCCCCCCAACTGCGGCTTAAATGATATGGTTGGTGGTACGACGATTTCGACAGTCATATGAATATCTTCTCATTAACTACGGTTTAGTATTCACACCTAAACACGCATACCTTTATATTTACCTTTGGTTGTTGTGCGAAAAAGTATTATCTCATCATTAATAGGGCGATGATGTATAAAAAGGGTCTATAAAGTATGAGGGTTTCTACACACAAGGATTTCATTATTCACAGCAAATAATAGTGAAGGACCATAATTATCAGGATGAATGGCTGATTCCCTTAATGAAGAGTAATAGTTCATTCTCGGGAAAAGAAATGGGAGAATTAGTGATTTTTAGGAAAGATGGACAAGATTGGTGTTTTAAGCACTGGGAATTGGTGTTTCAGCAATAGGAAAGAGTGTTTCAACAACGAGAAATGGTGTTTTAGCAACAGGAAATGATGTTTCAACAATGGGAAATGGTGTTTCAGTAGCGGGAAATGGTGGAAAAACGTAAGAGGAATGAATTGCGTTCTGTAGTGAAATGGCAATGCTTCTCCAAGCCGCATCTTAGTTCTCCCTAGATTGGAACTTTTCTTCTCGGCCACCTTCCGAAACTAAGATCTGCAAAATAATTAATTGTAACATGGCAACCTTTGATAGGGATTATTAGTTAAGGAATCTAATCTAAAAATAAATATATAAACAAAAAATCAAGTGCATTGAGGGATAGTAGGTTCCCCCAAAAAGGCATAGTGTATGTTTGTCATGCAAGTAGCTTTGAAATCTTCTTTAGAAATAGGTTGTTGATACAAACGGAGTCGATACCCATTCACTAATAATGGTGTTCTGGAATCATCAATCGTTAAGAGTCTGACTGTTCCATTTGGAAAAACAATATCCACTTCATAGGGTCCTAACCACCTTGTTCTTAATTTACCTTGAAAAATTTCAAAACGGGAGTCATACAGTAGAGCCCAATTACCTTTTTGGAACTGCTTATGCTTAACGGTTTTATCATGCCACCTGGTTCTTTGTTGTTGTATCATGGTTGTTTGATGGATGGCATCCAACCTCTTTTCATCCAATTCCTGAAGTTGTTGCAACCTAGTTGTCTGTGCATCAGTGAAGTCAAGGTTAATAGCTAAAGCAGTCCTTAAGGTTTTGATTTCAAATTCCACAGGAAAAACAACACTTTTACCATAGACTAATTCGTAAGGTGAAAAACCCGTAGTATTCCTCCAAGTAGTTCTGTAAGCCCATAATGCTTCAGGCAACCTTTGGAACTAGTCCCTTCTATTTTCCTTTACTGTTTTTGTTAAAATGGCTTCTATGACTTTATTCGTACTTTCCACCTACCCATTGGCCTGGGGATGATAAGGTGTAGTCATTTTATGCTTAATGTGATATTTCTGTAATGTATCTTTGAAGCCATGAGAATTAAAAGGAGGTCCTCCATCTGTGACTAGTTCTCTAGGCAATCCAAACCTAACAAAGATTTCTTCAAATAAAAATGTTAAAACTGATTCTTCATTAGCTTTGAGGAGTGCCTTAGCTTCTACCCATTTTGTCATATAATCTGTGCAGATCAGTATATAAATTTATTGATTGGATGGAGGATTAATGGGATCTATAAACCCATCTTTCAAAAGGTTCAAGTATTACCTGGGGATTAAGTGGCATTTCATCCCTGTGATTAGGCTGCCTCATTCTCTGATAGCTATCGCAAGCCTTAACATATTTCTTTGCATCCTTGAAAAGTGAGGGCCAGTAATAACCCATTCTAAGAACTTTTTGTGCTGTTCTTTTATCAGCAAAATGCCCTCCGCAAGGGCTATCATGACAAGCCTTCAATATATCATAAACTTCATCTTCTCTGATGCATCTCCGAATTTCATGATCGATTCCTGTGTGAAAAAGACATCCGCTTATCCAGTTGTACCTAGCACTTTGCTGAATGATCTTTCTCTTTTCTCTATGTGATGGGTGTGATGGTAGCTTCCTTGCAACTAAGTAATTAGCAATGTCTGCATACCAAGGTGAGTGAGCAGATACTGCAAATAAATATTCATCAGGAAATGAATCATCAAATGGAGTATTTTCATCAGTTTTTAGCCGAGAAAGGAAATCAGCAACTACATTTTCTTTACCTGGTCGATCTACAATTGTGATATCAAATTCTTGTAATAGTAATAACCATCTGGTAACTCGAGCATTTGTAACTGATTTGTTCATTAAATATTTAATGGCGGAGTGATCAGTATGAACAAAAGTAGTGTAACCAGTAATGTAATGTCGAAACTTATTAATAGCATAAATGACTGCTAAGAATTCTTTCTCGGTAACTGTATAATTAAGTTCAGCAGAGGTCATACTTTTACTAATAAAATAGATAGCATAGGGAAGATTGTTTTCTTCTTGACCCAAGACAGCTCCAATTGCAGTGTCTGAAGCATCAGAGGATATATGAAAGGGGAGTGCCCAGTCAGGTCCTCTTAAAATGGGAGCTGTAGACAATTGATGTTTAAGTTCATTAAATTCTTTCTGACAATCATCAGTCCACTTAAATTCAGCATTTTTCATAAGTAACACAAACAAAGGAAAAGCTATTTTAAAAAAATCTTTGATAAATCTTCTATAATACCCAGCATGTCCTAAAAAACTTCTTACATCAGTCTGTGTTTTAGGGATAGGAAGAGTCTGAATTACCTGTATTTTAGATGGATCAACTTGAATTCCTAGGAATGAGATAAAGTGTCCCAATACAATACCTTGATTCATCATCATATAGCATTTTTCAATACTTAAGGCAAGATGTGCTTCTCTACATCGTTTAAGTATTTTCTCAAGGTTTTGTAATGCATCTTCAAAAGTCACACCATAAGGAGTAAAGTCATCCATAAATATTTCTAAGGAATCATTAAGCATATCAGAAAAAATCCCTATTACTACTCTTTAAAATGTTGCTGGTGCATTACATAATCCAAATGGAAGAACTCTATACGCAAAAGTCCCCCATGGACTAGTAAAGGTGGTCTTGTCTTGATCTTGGGGTGCAATCTTGATCTGATTATATCCACTAAATCCATCCAAAAAGGAAAAGAATCTCTTGTCGGCCAAATTGTCTAGTACCTGATCAATAAATGGTAAAGGGAAATGATCTTTTTTAGTGGCCTTATTTAGAGCTCTATAATCTACACACACTCTCCATTTCCCATTTTTCTTAGGTACAATTACTAATGGAGAAACCCATTCACTATTAGATATAGGATATATAAATCCTGCATTCAGCAATTTTTGAAGTTCTTCCTTCACAATTTCCCTTAAATTGGGATTCATTCGTCGTTGGAGTTGACAGACTGGGTGAGATCCCTCTTTAATATAAATACGATGAGTACATAATTCAGGAGAGATTCCCTTCATATCTGTGTAATCCCATGTGAATGCTTCTTTATTCTCACAGAGTAGCTTCATTAACTGCTGTGTTTCGGCATCTGTTAGGTCAGGGTTTATATTTAATGTTTTGTCAAGATCGATTTCCACTGTTATACTTTTGGAGGAGATGCCAGCTGATGTCTGAGATGAATTTTCAGTTTTAAGGTTTTTCTGAGATTCAGGATTCAAGATTGTAGTCAAGTGATCGTATATTTCAGAATTAACCGAAGAAGGTTCAGAAATAAAATTGCTAATTAATTCATCCTCGGTTGAATCTTTAAGAGTTAAAGCTTGTCCGATAGTCAAAATGGGTTGGGTCTCATCATCCTCATAATCTAACCATACAGAGTTATCATTATTAATCATAGGTGTAGCATGAGGGTAAAGAGTAAGCTGCTTGGTTCCACATCCATTAGAAATTGTCATTGAGCCTGATCTACAGCTGATGAAGGCATCTGCTGTAGCCAGCCAAGGTCTCCCTAAAATCAATGGATGACCCCCCAACTTTGTTTTAGTCTGTAATAGAACAAAATCAGTTGGGTAGTTCCAGGATTCAACTGAAATTATCAGGTCTTCAATGACTCCTTCAGGTTTGATTGTGGAGTGGTCAGCTAGCTCTAGAATGGTTGGGGTTTCCCTAATTACATTCTTTAACTGCAATAATTGTGCGGTTTCAAGTGTCATAATGTTTATTGCGGCACCTAAATCTACTAGAACTCTAGAAACAAAAGTTTTTCCAACCTGCACTGTGACCGTAGGATGACCAGGGTCACCATATTTCACAGGGGGGTTTTTACCTGTCATTAGAGCAGCTAGATCACCCATCACATGGACTGTGAGGGGATTTTTAGCTTTTCTTCCAGGTTTCTTAATGCTTATATCTCTAACAGTTCTAACATAAATTGGTACATCTCTTAGTGCCTGTAAGAGTGGAATCTTAACATATAAATTCTGCAATTCTCCTAAAAGGTTAAAAGCAGGTGGCTCAAGTGTTTTGGTAAGAGCCAGACGTTCAGGAAATGGTGGCTTTGTTGTTTCAGCAGTCTTATTAGAGGATGATTCAACTGTTTTAGCATTGTTATTGGATGACTTTTCTTTTCCAGTTTCTTCTTTATCAGAGGCAGAAGAAGTAATGTCATCAATAATGGGTTCAACTATCCTCCCAGAGCGTAAATGAATATCATTGCATTGCACAGGGAAAACAAGTTGGTTTTGAATACCAATTACCTGCAGAGCTTTATTGTTATTTGGGTTGGGGTTAGGTTGCACAGGCAGCTGGGGTCTCATTATCTGATTATTCGGTGGAGCATTTGATGGTAAGGAGAGAGATTGATGATAATGGGGAAATTGGTTTGGAAATCGAATCTGCTGAGTTGTCCAATTTGAGTTCCATTGATTAAAATAGGATTGTTGTAGAGCCCAGGGATTCCATATTGTAGGATCAACAAAAGGGGGATTTGGTTGCTGCATGGGTGGGAAATTCATTTGATTAAAGGGTGGGTATTGCATTTGATTCAAGGGCCGGTAATTTGTTTGAAAAGGAGGATGATTATTCCAACGATTAAATGACATGTTAGAATTTGTACCTTGTCCTCGTGGTTGCCATTGCCTCCTTTGTGTCAATAAGTACACTGCTTCAGCTTCTTCTTCAGTTGGTTGCAGTGTTGTTTTTATTCCTGACAAAGAAAGGCATTGTTGAGTCTCATGGTCCTTCTCACAAATGGTGCAAATTGGTACCTTATCCAGTGGACATTCCCTTAACGGGTGTTTTTCTCTGCATTTAGAGCAGAAGATAGCCAAAGCAGCTTCTGCTTCTGCCTGCTTCTTTTTAACCTGCAAGGTATCAATTTGTGAAGCAAAAGAGCTTAACATTTCAGTTTTAAATTCTTCAAGTAAGTTACCTATTTCAGCCCGTGTTGCTCCTCCACTTGCTGATTTCTGGACTCTTGAGTATGTATTATCTTTGCTTTTTGATATGCTTGTTGCTCCTCTTGAACATCTCTTACAGAGGTTGACAATCTCATCATATGATTCCTTAGATATATCTCCTTTTCCAAGCATATTCAACATATCTAAACAATCATCTCGTACCCCTTTTAACAGTATTGACTTAAGAATGTCCTTACTCATATTCGGATGATCAAATCGCTGCAAATTATACTGTAGTCTTTCCACGAAGTCTTCCAGATTTTCGTCCTCCTTCTGAACCATCTTGAATAATTCATCCTTCCTTTCTCTTGTTCGGAAATAGTCTTGGTATTTGGCTAAGAAATTTTCTTTCATTTGATCCCAAGTTGTGATCACATGTCTTCCCAGGCTCATGAACCATCTTAATGCATTTCCTTTTAATGTTGCTGGAAATAATTTCAACTTTTGAGGATTAGTCACATAATCATAACTCCTACACAATATATCGAATTCAAACAAAAATTCATCAGGGTCTTCAGATGACAAACCATGGAAATTAGGTAGAGCTGATAATGGAATGTTCTTCATAGGGGTTGCCCCTCTAGGAAGATCTTCAATAGGGAATTCTAAGGTGGAGAGGGAATTTCCCCTCTTCCTTCTCTTCTTCCCCCACCAAAGGGTCCTTCATTATTTCCTTCCATTGGTTGTTCCCCTATCTCCCTTGCTCGGTCTTCAACGCTTTCTGTAGGGCTTTCAATATCCTGAACCGGTTCCTCAACTTCAATATCTTCTATTGGTTCCTCAATGTCTTCCATTGACTCCTCAACTTGTTCTATTGTCTCTTCGGCCCTTTTCGGTCCCAATACTTCCTCCGTTTCGTAGTCTGTTTGGAGAGAGTTTTGCGTCTGTGGCCTCTGAAAGCTTACCTTCTGTGATGTTTCCGCTTTCGAAATAATGTCGTGAATGAAAGTTTTTCTTCCTCCTCTACCTTTTCCCTTGCCACCTGTAGGGTTAGCTTTCCTGCGTCCTTTCATGCATCCTATACATCTATAGGAAAGTCATTAATACTTTTAAAATCTTCGGTTGCCTTCCCCGGCAACGGCGCCAAAATGTTGGTCACTTTAATTGCTTATTAATTTAAGCAGTCGAGTGCCACATAAATTGTCAACCCGGGAAAGTCTAATTATTTCAAAGGTGACTACGTACTGTATGTACTTAATTTTAATAGTATTAAAAAGCTGTAGTATAAACAATTCACACTTTGTTAAACCTCTACTCTGTGTTACAACAATTATAATCTCTTGCAGGATTTAAATAAGAACAGATAATTGATTAAAGAAAATAAATCTTGCAAAAAGGAAACAATGGCTTGTCCTGTAACAAAGGATCAGGACCCTATCCCTCAGAGTAGGAACATTCAGCACCTGCCCCTATTTATCTAGTTCACCATTACACTCTGTATATCCTAATCACCGGTGAGGCACTCATGTACAGCATCAATTGAAAAGAAAAACAAAGTCTTAGCAAAAGTAAATTATCATCAGAAGCGGTGCTTGTAAATGAGGTATAAACAGAATTCACACACACAACACACAACAGAAAGAAGATGGGTGAATCTTGTGATGAAGGTGGGCCCTGTCCTTCTCACAAGATTCCCCAGGACACAAAAACTAAGTTAAAATACTCAGAACAGAATTGTATTCATCCGTCAATATACCATATTACAAGAAAGATTCAATCTTGTCCTTCCGCTACAATCCCTGTGTTACAGCTTGTTCATCCTCTGTCAATCCCCTCTCTAATGTAGATGTCTCCTCTTTATAGAGGAGACATCTATTACAAAAGATTTTCAGTATAAATTATAGTTCATCCCTTTGTACAAAAATAGGGAAAATTAATTCCCGTTAATAGAATGTTGTTACAGTAATGTGGATTATGATCGTTACGACCAATGTAACAGTTTATTCAGATCGATCGGATTCCTTTGTTGTCGCAATTCTGGTGCGCAAATCTCAACTATCTCCTTGAGATTCATATGTTGTCCTTACTGTTTCAGCTTCGCAGTTCATGTTGTTTCCGTTGTTTCAGCAACTGCAAAATATAGTCCTGCCAACTTTAGGCAGTTTCAACAATTGTTCAACAACTTAGTCAACTTCAAGGATCAATTATAAAGATAACATGATTGTGTGTTAAATAATTAAACATATAGCAATGAGAAGAGTTACTGTATACCTTTAGAATGATTGATTCAAAACACTAGCAAGGGCTTTCAAATATGGGTTGAAAAGGGTAATATTATGACAAAATATAAGGTCAGAAATAGACAATATGGGATCCTAACATCCCAAAATGTTGGTCACTTTAATTGCTTATGAATTAAACAGTCGAGTGCCACATAAATTGTCAACCCGGGAAAGTCCGATTATTTCAAAGGTGACTACGTACTATATGTACTCAATTTTAATAGCATTAAAAAGTTGTAGTATAAATAAATCACACTCTGTTAAACCTTTACTCTGTGTTACAACAGTTATACTCTATTGCAGGAATCAAATAAGAAATGGATAATTAATTTAAAAGAGTAAATCTGCAAAAGAAAACAATGGCTGTCCTGTAACAAAGGATCAGGACCCTATCCCCAGAGTACGAACGTTCAGCACCTGCCTCTGTTATCCAGTTCATCAATTCACTCTGTAAATCCTAATCACCGGTGAGGCAGTCATATAACAACATCAATCGATTAAAAGAGAAACAAAGTTTTAGTAAAAGTAAAATAACATTAGAAGCAGTACTCGTTAACGAGGTATGAACAAAAATCACACGTAACACACAACAGAAAGGAAATGAGTGAATCTTGTGATGAAGGTGGGCCATGTCCTTCTCAAAAGATTCCCTAGGAAATGGAAACTAAGATAAAATGCTCAGAACAAAACTTTATTCATATGTCAATATACCATATTACATAAAAGATTCAATCTCGTTCCTTCAACTACAATCCTTGTGTTACAGCTTGTTTATCCTCTGTAGATCCCCTCTCTAAGGTAGATGTCTCCTCTTTATAGAGGAGACATCTATTACAAAAGATTTTCATTATAGATTCTAGTTCAACCCTTTGTACAAAAATAGGGAAATCAGTTCCCGTTAACATAATGTTGTTATAGTAATTTAGATTATGAACGTTATGACCAATGTAACAGTTTCTTTAATGATCGATCAGGTTCCTTTGTTGTTTCAAATCTGGTATGCAAATCTCAACTGTCTCCTTGGGATTTGCATGCTGTCTCTGCTGTTTCAGCTTTGAGATTCGTGTTGTTCCCGCTGTTTCAGCAACTGCAAAATATAGTCCTGCCAACTTTAGGCAGTTTCAACAATTGTTCAGCAACTCAGTCAACTTCAAGGATCAATTATAAAGATAGCATGATTATGTGTTAAATAATTAAACATATAGCAATGAGAAGAGTTACTGTATACCTTTAGAATGATTGATTCAAAACACTAGCAAGGGCTTTCAAATATGGGTTGAAAAGGGTAATATTATGACAAAATATAAGGTCAGAAATAGACAATATGGGATCCTAACATCCCCACCAACTGAAAGGGTTGCATGTTCGCATGCAACTTCTACTCTGTATATGAGTTGGAATATTGGGATGAACAGTGCAAATTTCTTATGCAGTAAGTATAGAAAGTGTTGTCAACCATGTCTCTGAACCCTTGGACACTCTGAAGTTTCTGCCATGCTGCCAGCTCCTCCTATTTGGTCAATTTGAACTGTGCCTTGTATTGCTGTCTAGGTAGCCATAGGAGAGGGAAGTGAAAGTGGTAACCAATCCATTATTCAACACACTGTTGAATGCATTTAATGTAATTAGGTATTCGTGAGATTGCTGCCTGAAGATTGAGAGGATTATAAGGGTGGTGCTCCCGTCTCTCCTTAGGACAGTGTTCCCAGAATAGATTATATGCTTTTATAGCCAGAGCTCCTTTAGTTTTCACATAATATTGGTAGTCTTCCAAGACTGCTACCTGTAGTTTCCTGATATGGTCAGTCATCCTTGGCTCTTGTAGAATTCATTGATGTTCGGCAATAAAAATAGCAGCATTTTGTGGCTCAACTCAGATCCAGAGAAGACAGTTCTCCTCATTGTGTGTTACTAACATAAAAGCATTCTGCCAAGTAAGCTAATTAGCCAAGAAAGAAATAAATGTTCTTATTTGAATATTGCCAACAAGAGGAAGTAAACTAAGCTTTCTATCTTCAGGCATAGCCTCATTGTGAAGATAGAGTTCACACAGCAAGTTCTGGTCATTATTCAGTGCTTCTGCGAAGGTCTCAATAAATTGCTAAGGTGTAGGTACCTGGTGGGGTCTTCCATCCTTGAATGCTTTTATTTGGAGGAACGCTAAGCGTTCTCTCAAAAACACAGAATAGTTAAAAGATGGTTTCCTCGTAGCAAGTAACCTCTGGACTAGGTCACAGATGAGGGATAGCCTGGTTTTTAATTTCTTGTTTTCCTTGTGTTGTGCACGAGACTGTTCAAGAACTTCCCAATTTTTGTATGCATAGTTGAGCCATAATGACTTCTGTTGCTGAAATGCCTTTCCTTGTGAGAGCTCATACTCTGTCTTCCATGTGTCACTTAGTTTTTGAAAACTGGAAGTCTGTGTGTGAGCATTGCTAACACATGGAGGTTCAGTCTGTGTATAAGCATCGCTGACACATGGAGGTTCAGTCTCTGTGTGAGCATTGCTGACACATGGAGGTTCAGTCTGGGTAGCTGTGGTTTTAAAAGACTTTGATACTGTTTTCTACTCTGTAACGACTAGGGTAGGCCGTGGTGGTTTTATTTCTTTCTCCAAAATCCTTGAAGACCCTGGTGGTTCTTGTGTAATAGTAGAGTATTCCTTTTTAACTATAACAGGAGGAGATACTGGACTAGCTCCAGACAATGGAACTTCAACTATCTTATAACCTGCTCGAGAATAGAGATCACCATATTCACTGCACATGTATTCACTGTATTGATCCTTTTCTGCACTCTTTTCAGCTGCAGATGCTACCTGAGCTAACATGTACAGATTGAGTTCTTTTTCATAGGCTTCCCTAGCCTTTGTTAACTCTTGCTGATAAGCCTTAATTTCAGATTTCAAAAACTCATTTTATTCCTGAAGGGAGGCTAAAGTAACTGGGCCTTCTGTAGTTGCAGGTTCCAGTGGAGAAGAGGATTGTTGTTACACGTCAACTTCATCATTTGCATCCACAACAGGTGGTTCTTGTGTATCACCTATTGGGTCAGTGGCTGGTTCTTGTGTATCAGCCACATCTAGGTCGTCTTCCTTTTGTTTTCCAACAGGTGGTTCTTGTGTATCACCTGTTGGGTTAGTGGCTGGTTCTTGTGTATCAACCACATACCCTACATCATCTTGGATGTCTACTTTAGATGAATCGGCAACTGGTTCTTGTGGAGTAGCTGCCTCTTTTGAGAAAAATGTTGTCACAAAATCGTGAACGCTCTGCATTTTGGCACCTGAGGGTGAGGAAGGTGAGGGTTCAGGGCTAGGCGGAATACGAGATTTTAGAATGATAGGTGGGGAATTTGGGGTAATGGCCTCAGTTGCTACAGACGACCTTGTTTGTCGCCGTGGTAAGGAAGCAGGAAAAACAGTGGTTTTTCTCTTACGAGCACTTTTCCTCAGGGTAGGGGGATTATCAGCAATAGTGGCTTCCCTAACTGAGGCCCTTGTTCTTCTCTTTAGTGTGGTTGCAGCTTTCTGTTGTATTTTCCTTTTAAGCATAATGATGGGGGTATTGTCATCCGAATTATCGGTGGGGATATGGACAATGGGAGTGGATGATTCAACTTCATTAAGGGGTGGGGTCTGCTGCGGATTTTTAGTGCTCAATTGGGGTGTTTCAACTGCTAGTTGGTGATTTTTGGTGGCTTGCTGGAAGTTTTCCTCTGCTGGTTGAAGGATTTCAGTAGTTGGCTGGGGATTTTCTTCAGATTGTTGGGAATTTTCTTCAACTTGCTATGGATTTTCTTCGGCTTGCTGGGGATTTTCTTCAGCTTGCTGGGGAGGGTTATTGAGGGGAGGTGGATTATGCAGGGAAAAGCCTCTATTTATTAAGAGCTGAACCAAACGATGGTGCGTGAGGGAAAGGAGTTGGTGCCTTGTGTTCACGGTATAATGTACCATATTTTTTAGACAACCAAGCAGATAGTAGGGCATATTTATTAAAAGACCATGCCTCAAATGATTTAATAACACAAAGTCATGTTGGTAGACTACCTGATATCGTCCCTCGTAGGTGAAATAATGCTTAACAAATTCTTAACCTTTGGCCATGGCGGTGGTAGTGATCGAAGTGCAACACCCCTGCCTTTGGATTCGACGCACTCCCCTGGTAACAAAAAATCTTACTCTGCATTGAGAATGAGGTGTTTCCCGCTAAACCAATGAGTACCATTGGTTGGTAGTCCCGAAACCTACGCTATGTCCTCCTCTGTTATTGGAATTTGCACCCCCTGGACAGTGGAGTATCCTTCCCTCAAATTGCATGCAAATTCCAGAACCTGCTGTGAATCAAAATCGGAAGTCTTCAAAATCGGAAGTCTTCTGAAGTAATCCACCCATCCTACTTGTAGAAAGATTTGGTATGCCTCCTGGTAAAGTTCCAATAATGCCGTTGAGCCAGGTTCATGTCTAACAACATTTCCTCCCATAGTTACTGGTTTAGGCAAAATACAAAGTGCAGAGCCGAGTTGTCGAGGTCAAAACAGAGTAGAACTTTGAAAATGAAGTTATGACATGATAAGGTACAGACGCGGTGACTAGACACTACCAAAAGAAGTAAGAAATGATGGTAATCGACGTGTCATGTAATGATTACAATATTTCTGTATCCCCCCCCCAACTACGGCTGAATGATATGGTTGAAGGTACGACGATTTCGGCAATCATATCAATATCTTCTCATTAACTAAAATTTAATATTCACACCTAAACACGCATACCTTTACATTTACCTTTGGTTGTTGCGCGAAAAGTATTATCTCGTCATTAATAGATCGATGATAGTTATAAAAAGGGTTTGTAAAGTATGAGGGTTTTTATACACAAGGTTTTCGTTATTCACAGGAAGTAATAGTGACGGAACATAATTATCAAGATGAATGGTTGATTCGTTTAATGAAGAGTGATATGTATCCATCGGAGTAATGGTTCATCCTCGGGAACAAAAATTGGGAAATTGGTGCTTCTTAGGAAAAATGGAAAAGGTTGATGTTTAAGCACTGGGAATTGGTGTTTCAGCAATAGGGAATGGTGTTTCAGCAACGGGAAATGGTGGGAAAATGTTACTGAAGGGATGTAAGAGGGAATGAATTATGATCTGAAGTGACATGGCAATATTTCCCAAGCCGAAGCTTAGTCCTTCCCGTATTAGAATTTTTCTTTTCAGCCATCCTCTGAAGCTAAGATCTGCAAAATAGTTAATTGTAACATGGAAACCCTTGATAGGGATTATTAGTTAAGAAATCTAATCTAAGAAAAATAAATATATAAACAGAAAAACTAAGTGCATTGAGGGATAGCAGGTTCCCCCAAAAAAGCATAATGTATGTCTGTCATGCAAGTGGCTTTGAAATCCTCTTTAGAAGTAGGTTTCTAATACAAACGGAGGCGATACCCATTCACTAACAATGGTGTTCTGGAATCATCAATTGTTAGGAGTCTGACTGTTCCATTTGGAAAAACAGTATCTACTTCATAAGGTCCTAGCCACCTTGTTCTTAATTTACCTTGAAAATTTTCAAAACGGGAGTCATACAGTAGAGCCCAATTACCTTTTTGGAACTGCTTATGCTTAATAGTTTTGTCATGCCACCTGGTTCTTTGTTGTTGTGTCATAGTTGTTTGATGGATGGCATCCAACCTCTTTTCATCCAATTCTTGAAGCTGTTGCAACCTAGCTGTCTGTGCATCAGTCAAGTCAAGGTTAACAACTATAGAAGTCCTTAAGGTTTTGATTTCAAATTCCACGGGAAAAACAACACTTTTAGCATAAACTAATTCATAAGGTGAAAAACCTGTAGTGTTCCTCCAAGTAGTTATGTAAGCCCATAATGCTTCAGGAAACCTTTGAAACCAGTCCCTTCTATTCTCCTTTACTGTTTTTGTTAAAATGGCTTCTATGACTTTATTCGTACTTTCCACCTGCCCATTAGCCTGGGGGTGATAAGGCGTAATCATTTTATGCTTAATGTGATATTTCTGAAGTGTATCTTTAAAGCCATGTGAGTTAAAAGGAGGTCCTCCATGTGTGACTAGCTCTCTAGGAAATCCAAACCTAACAAAGGTTTCTTCAAATAAAAAAGTTAAAACTGATTCTTCATTAGCTCTAAGGAGTGCCTTAGCTTCCACCCATTTAGTCATATAATCTGTGCAACCAGTATATAAACTCTTTGATTGGATGGAGGGTTGATGGGACCTATAAAATCTAGCACCCATCTTTCAAAAGGTTCAAGTATTACATGGGGGTTCAGTGGCATTTCATCCCTGTGATTAGGCTGGCCCATTCTCTGACAGCTATCATAGGCCCAAACATATTTCTTTGCATCCTTGAAAAGTGAGGGCCAATAATAACCCATTCTAAGAACTTTGTGTGCTGTTCTTTTATCAGCAAAATGCCCTCCACAAGGGCCATCATGACAAGCCTTCAATATATAATAAACTTCATCTTCTCTGATGCATCTCCGAATTTCCTGATCGAGTCCTGTGTGAAAAAGACACCCGCTTATCCAGCTGTACCTAGCACTTTGTTGAACGATCTTTCTTTTCTGTCTGTGTGATAGGTGTGATGGTAGCTTCCCTGCAACTAAATAATTGGCAATGTCTGCATACCAAGGTGAGTGAGCAGATATTGCAAATAAATACTCATCAGGAACGCAATCATCTACTGGAGTGTTTTCATCAGTTTTTAACCGAGAAAGGAAATCATCAACTACATTTTGTTTACTTGGTCGATCTATAACTGTGATATCAAATTCTTGTAATAATAATAACCATCTAGTAACTCGAGCATTTGTAACTGATTTGTTCATTAAATACTTAATGGTCGAGTGATCAGTATGAGCAAAAGTAGTGTAATCGGTAATATAATGTCGAAACTTATTAATAGCATAAATGACTGCTAAAAATTATTTCTCGGTAACTGTGTAATTAAGTTCAGCAGGGATCATATTTTTACTAATAAAATAGATAGCATAAGGAAGATTGTTTTCTTCTTGACCCAAGACATCTCCAATTGCAGTATCTGAAGCATCAAAGGATATATGAAAGGGGAGTGCCCAGTCAGGTCCTCTTAAAATGGGAGTTGTAGATAATTGATGTTTAAGTTCATTAAATGCTTTTTGACAACCATCAGTCCAATTAAATTCAACATTTTTCATAAGTAACACAAAGAAAGGAAAAGCTATTTTAGAAAAATCCTTGATAAATCTTCTATAATATCCAGCATGTCCTAAAAAACTTCTTACATCAGTTTGTGTTTTAGGGATAGGAAGAGTCTGAATTACCTGTACTTTAGCTGGATCAACTTGAATTCCTAGGAATGAGATGAAGTGTCCCAATACAATTCCTTGATTCATCATCATATGACATTTTTCAATACTTAAGGCAAGATGTGCTTCTATACATCGTTTAAGTACTTTCTCAAGGTTTTCTAATGCATCTTCAAAAGTCACACCATAAGGAGTAAAGTCATCCATAAATATTTCTAAGGAATCATTAAGCATATCAGAGAAAATCCCTATCACTTCTCTTTGAAATGTTGCTGGAGCATTACATAGCCCAAATGGAAGAACTCTATAGGCAAAATTCCCCCATGGACTAGTAAAAGTGGTCTTGTCCTGGTCTTGGGGTGCAATCTTGATCTGGTTATATCTGCTAAATCCATCCAAGAAGGAAAAGAATCTCTTTCCTGCCAAATTGTCTAGCACCTGGTCAATAAATGGTAAGGGGAAATGATATTTCTGAGTGGCCTTATTTAGAGCTCTATAATCTACACACACTCTCCATTTCCCATTTTTCTTAGGTACAATTACTAATGGAGAAACCCATTCACTATCAGATATAGGATATATAAATCTGCATTCAACAATTTTTGAAGTTCTTCCTTCACAATTTCCCTTAAAGTGGGGTTCATTTGTCATTGGGGTTGGCAGACTAGGTGAGACCCTTCTTTAATATAAATACGATGAGTATATAATTTATGAGAGATTCCCTTCATATCTGTGTAGTCCCACGCGAATGCTTCTTTATTCTCACGAAGTAACTTCATTAACTGTTGTGTTTCAACATCTGTTAGGTTAGGGTTTATATTTAATGTTTTTCCAGGATCGATTTCTACTGTTATACTCTTGGAGGAGATATCAGCTGATGTCTGAGATAAATTTTCGGTTTTAAGGTTTTGCAGGGATTCAGGTTCCAAGATTGTAGTCAAGTGATCATGTGTTTCAGAGTTAACCGAAGAAGGTTCAGAAATAAAATTACTAATTAATTCATCCTCGGTTGTATCTTTAAAGGTTAAGGCTTGTCCGATAGTCAAGATGGGTTGGGTCTCATCATCCTCATAGTCTAACCATACAAGTTATCATTGTTAATCATAGGTGTAGCATGAGGGTAAAGAGTACGCTGCTTGGTTTCACATCTGTTAGAAATTGTCATTGAACCTGATCTACAACTGATGAAGGCATCTGATGTAGCCAGCCAAGGTCTCCCTAAAATCAATGGATGTCCCCCCAACTTTGTTTTAGTCTGTAATACAACAAAATCAGCTGGGTAGTTCCAAGATTCGACTGAAATTATCAGGTCTTCAATAAATCCTTCTGGTTTGATTGTGGAACGGTCAGCTAGTTCTAGAATGGTTGGGGTTTCCCTAATTACGTTCTTTAACTGTAATAATTGTGCAGTTTCAAGTGTCATAATATTTATAGCAGCACCTAAATCCACTAGAACTCTGGAAACAAAAGTTTTTCCAACTTGTACTGTAACCGTAGGATGACCAGGGTCACCATATTTCATAGGAGGGGTTTTTCTTGACATTAAAGCAGCTAGATCACCCATCACATGAACTGTGAGGGGATCTTTAGCTTTTATTCCAAGTTTCTTAATGCAAATATCTCTAACAGTTCTAGCATAAATTGGTACATCTCTAAGTTCTTGTAAGAGTGGAATTTTAACATACAAATTCTGCAATTCTCCTAAAAGATTAAAAGCAGGTGGCTCAAGTGTCTTGGTAAGAGCCAGTCGTTCAGGGAATGGCGGCTCTACTATTTCAGCAGTTTTATTAGAGGATGATTCAACTGTTTCAACATTGTTATTAGATGACTTTTCTTTTCCCGTCTCCTCTTTATCAGAGTCAGGAGAAGTAATGCCATCAATAATGGGTTCAACTATTCTCCCAGAGCGCAAATGAATATCATTACATTGCATAGGGAAAACATGCTAGTTTTGAATATCAATGACTTGCAAAGCTTTATTGTTATTAGGGTTGGGGTTTGGTTGCACAGGAAGATGGGGTCCCATTTTCTGGTTATTCGGTGGAGCATTTGATGGCAAGGAGAGAGATTGCTGATACTGGGGAAATTGGTTTGGAAATGGGATCTGTTGAGCTGTCCAGTTTGGGTTCCATTGATTAAAATAAGATTGCTGTAGATCCAAGGGATTCCATATTGTAGGATCAACAAAAGGATGATTTGGTTGTTGCATGGGTGGGAAGTTCATTTGGTTGAAGGGTGGGTATTGCATTTGATTCAAGGGCGGGTAATTTGCTTGAAAAGAAGGATGATTATTCCAACGATTAAATGGCATATTATAATTCCTACCTTGTCCTTGTGGTTGCCATTGCCTCCTCTGTGTCAGCAAGTAAACTGCTTCAGCTTCTTCTTCAGTTGGTTGCAGTGCTGCTTTTATTCCTGGTAAAGAAGGGCATTGTTGAGTCTCATGGCCCTTCTCACAAATAGTGCAAATTGGTACCTTGTCTAGTGGGCATTCCCTTAGTGGGTGTTTTTCTCTGCATTTAGAGCAGAAAATAGCCAAAGCAACTTCTGCCTCTGCCTGCTTCTTTTTAACTTGCAAGGTATCAATTTGTGAAGCAAAAGAGCTTAACATTTCAGTTTTAAATTCTTCAAGTAAGTTACCTATTTCATCCCGTGTTGCTCCTCCACTTGCCGATTTCTGGACTCTTGAGTATGTACTATCTTTGCTTTTTGGCCTGTTTTCCGCTCCTCTTGAACATCTCTTACAGAGGTTTACAATCTCGTCATACAATTCCTTAGATATATCCCCTTTTCCAAGCATATTCAACATATCTAAGCAGTCATCTCGTACCCCTTTTAACAGTATTGACTTGGGAATATCCTTACTCATATTCGGATGATCAGATCGTTGCAAATTATACTGTAATCTTTCCACGAAATCCTCCAGGTTCTCGTCCTCCTTCTGAACTGTCTTAAATAATTCCTCCTTCCTTTCTCTTGTTCGGCAATAGTCCTAGTATTTGGCCAAGAATTTTTCTTTCATTTGATCCCATGTTGTGATCACATGTCTTCCCAGGCTCATAACCCACCTTAGTGCATTTCATTTTAATGTTGCTGGAAATAACTTTAACTTTTGAGAATTAGTAACATAATCATAGCTCCTACATAATATATCAAACTCGAACAGAAATTCATCAGGGTCTTCAGATGATAAACCATGAAAATTAGGTAGGGCTGATAGTGGAATGTTCTTCATAGGAGTTACTCCTCTAGGAAGATCTCTAATAGGGAATTCCAAGGTGGAAAGGGAATTTTCTCCTCCTCCTTCTCTTTGTGCCCCACCAACAAGTCCTTCATTGTTTCCGTCCATTGGTTGTTCCCCTGTCTCACTTGCTCGATCTTCAACGCTTTCTGTAGGGCTTTCAATGTCTTGAACTGGTTCCTCAACTCAATATCTTCTATTGGTTCTTCAACTTAAATATCTTCTATCGGTTCTTCAATATCTTCCACTGACTCCTCGATTTGTTCTACTGTCTCTTCGGCCCTTTCCGGTCCCAACACTCCCTCCGTTTCGTAATCCATCTCGAGAGGGTGCCAAGTCTGTGGCCTCCGAGAACTTATCTTCTGAGATGTTTCAAATTTTGAAATAATGTCATCAATGAAAGTTTTCCTTCCTCCTCCGCCTTGGCCCCTGCCACCTATAGGGTTAGCTTTCCTGCGTCCTTTCATGCATCCTGTACATCTAAAAGAAAATCATTAATGCTCTTAAAATCTTCGGCCGCCTTCCCCGGCAACGACGCCAAAATGTTGGTCACTTTAATTGATTATTAATTAAACAATCGAATGCCACATAAATTGTCAACCCGGGAAAGTCCGATTATTTCAAAGGCAACTATGTACTATATGTACTCAATTTTAATAGCACTAAAAAGATGTAGTATAAATAAATCACACCCTGTTAAACTTTTACTCTGTGTTACAACAGTTATAATCTATTGCATGTATCTAATAAGAGATGGATAATTAATTAAAAAGAATAAATCTACAAAAGAAAACAATGGTTGTTCTGTAACAAAGGATCAGGACCCTATCCCCAGAGTAGGAACATTCAACACCTGCCTCTGTTATCTAGTTCACCAATTCACTCTGTAAATCCTAATCACCAATGAGGCACTCATGTAATAGCATCAATCGATTAAAAGAGAAACAAAGTTTTAGCAAAAGTAAAATAACATCCAGAAAGAATGCTTATTAACAAGGTATGAACAGAAATCACACTTAACACACAACAGAAAGAAAATGATTGAATCTTGTGATGAAGGTGGGCCCTATCCTTCTCACAAGATTCCCCAGGACACGGAAACTAAGATGAAATACTCAGAACAAAACTTTATTCATCCGTCAATATACCATATTATAGAAAAAGATTCAGTCTCGTTCCTTCAACTACAATCCTTGTGTTACAACTTGTTCATTTCCCCCTCTAATGTAGATGTCTCCTCTTTATAGAGGAGACATCTATTACAAAATATTTTCATTATAGATTCTAGTTCAACCCTTTGTACAAAAATATGGAAATTAGTTTCCCGTCAACAGAATGTTGTTACAGTAATTTAGATTATGAACGTTACGACCAATGTAACAGTTTCTTCAATGATCAATCAGGTTCCTTTGTTGTTGTAAATCTAGTACGCAAATCTCAACTATCTCCTTGAGATTTGCATGCTATTCTTGCTGTTTCAACTTCAAGATTTGTGTTTTTCCTGCTGTTTCAACAACTGCAAAAGATAGTCCTGCCAACTTTAGGCAGTTTCAACAACTGTTCAGCAACTCAGTCAACTTCAAAGATCAATTATAAAGATAGCATGATTATGTGTTAAATAATTAAACATATAGCGATGAGAAGAGTCACTGTATACCTTTAGAATGATTGAGTCAAAATACTAGCAAGGACTTTCAAATATGGGTTGAAAAGGGTAATATTATGACAAAATATAAGGTCAAAGATAGACAATATGGGGTCCTAACAGGCCCCATCTCTGTAAATTGGTACATCAACTTCCAGGGGTCGTAACTTTGGCATACGATCTCCATTTGACATGCACAATACCTCGTTAGAAATATTTATTATAGGAATACAAATTTCAAATGAAAACATCAATGAAAGACTCATGTTTTCCTAGTTTTCCCAAAAAACTTCATTTAGGGACTCAAAACGGCCCCAGAGGTTCAGGACCCAAAAGACTACCAAAAATAGTAAATCATGCTATAAGAAAGGAAACTGAAAAACTGAAAGAGACAATGTTGTGGGTCCAAGTGGAATAGGTGTGTGGCCACCAATATGCACCTGGATTAGTCCTCCTCCCTTAGGAAGCAATTGTTCCCATTGCGTTGAGTGCCTTCATGAGAAGGGGAAACTTTTGCTAAACTTGGTCCCTAGTGAGAGTTGTCCAGCTTTGACAACCCGATATAGTTGGAACTTCTGTTGGCGAGTGTTCTTGATCTGTGTGTCCATGATTCGATCAATTTTGGCCTGTTCCATGTAGTTTGGGTATAGCTATGTTGGTGTGAGGTGTTTTGCAATGTCGAATGTGTCCAACAATGGTGGAAAGTATGGACAAAGGTAGTCTGCATTAAACACTAGGTGCAAACCAAGGAAAGGTGGAGTGATGAGCTCAAAGGCGTTTTACCCTACAACCTTTGTGATGGTGTATGGCCCATATCAGAGTGGGTGAAGCTTGCAGTTTGGTTGAGCGAGGCACTCGTGCTCCAATTGTAGCTAAAATTTGTCACCCACCTAGTAATTGTGCAACACCCGATGTTGATCATGGCGTTTCTTGTACTTAGCGTTGGCTATGTCCAATATATCATGGAACTGATAGTGGATGTTTTGAATGCGCTCAATGTAGCTGTTAGCCTTGTCGACTTCGGACTGGATGTGAGACCAATTTGGCTGAGTGACTGCAAATGATATGGCCACATTAATGGGACATAATGGCTGAAATCCCAGTCCCAAAAGGGATTGTGGCCTATTGATCTATGGAGAGATCTGTTGTAGCTGTGATGGACATAGGGGATACTTTCATTCCATGTGCATGGATGCTTCGAGTTGTATAAGCACAAAATGTGTACGATCATCCTGTTGACGACCTCTGTTTGGCCATCAGTTTGGGGGTGGAAAGTCATGGAATTAGTAAGTTTTGTATCCAACATTGACTAGGGACTTGACCAAAATGAACTTAGGAATCTGTTGTCCTGATCTAAGACAATGAATTTGGATCCCAAAGTGTACCCACGCTCGCTCAAAGAAGAGCTTAACAATGGCCTCTACTGTGATACTCTTCTTGCAGGCTGTCATAATGGCCATCTTTGAGAATCTATCGATAACCAAAAATACACAATCATTGTCATGCTTAATAGAAGGAAGGCCCGACATGATCCATGGAGATGGATTCCCAAGGTCGACTAGGAGTAGGCAAAGGAGTATATAAGCCTTTCTTCTTGATGGTTGGTTTGGCAATTGCATAGGCAGTGCAGGATCAAATGTACTTCCCAAGATCCTTATGAAGGTTCAACCAATAAAAGTACTTATGCAGTGTTGCCACTATTTTCTCTACTCCAAAATGTCCAACGACCCTACTGTAGTGTGCCTCCAAAATCATCTTGGCACACTCGCTTGAAGGAACACAAATGTGTCCTAGGTGGCATAATAATGCATCCTAGAGGTGAAAATTTGGAACTTGCTTACCTTCTAGGAGTGTTTTCTTTGTGCTACCGAATTCTGGATTGCTCTTGTAAAGATGTGGCCACCTCGAAGTCTCGTGCCCACAGGAATTGAGCACAATGATAATTGCCGTGATTGGTGGTTGGCTAAGGTAGTCTGCAACATTATTGGTGATGGCCTTCTTGTACTTAATGTTAAAATGGTATTGTTGCAAGTATGTGGACCATTTCTTATGGTGATCATTCTTCAACTTCACTTGTATCTGTATGAATTGCAAGGGTTGGTATTCTGTGTGGATAACCGTTTCCTTCCCTAGAATGTAATTCTTCCATTGACTGTAGGCCTACACAATGGAAGACATTTCTTTATCATAGGTGGGATACTTTTAGACTGTGTCTAAAAGTGTCTCACTGTGGTAAGCCACTGGATACCCCTGCTGAGTAAGAATTGCACCAATAGCATAGTCGAAGGCATCTGTCTCAATCTCAAATGGTTGCTGCAGGTCTGGTAATGTGAGAACTGGTGTGAAGCAGAGGCAATACTTCAACTCCATAAATTCCTTCTGTTGGGTTTTAGATCAAAATAACTTTGATTTCACTCCACCCTTGGTGAATTGACTTAAAGGCCAGGTGATATGAGAGAACCCCAACATGAACCTGCGGTAGAAATTGGCAAGACCCAGAAAGATGCGGAGCTCTGTTAGAGTGGTTGGGGCTGACCAATCCCGAATGAATTATATCTTGGATGGGTCGACATGCACACCCTGCTCATCAATGATGTACCCCAAATATTGAACCTGGGTCATGCCAAAAGTGCATTCTACAAATTGGCTCACAACTTGTGTTATCACAGGGTTTGGAAGACCTGTCGAATATTGTGGAGGCACTCTTCCCAACTATGGCTGAAGATATATATGCCATCTAAATACACCATGAATGAATTGGTGAAGGGTCACAAGATGTCATCTATCAATCTCTAAAGGTTGCCGGAGAATTCATCAACCCGAAAGGCATGACCAACCATTCAAAAAGGCCCTACTTGAATTTCAAGGAAGTCTTCCACACATCAGAGGGTTTGATAGGCACATAGTGATAACTAGACTTCAAACCAATCTTACTGAAATATTTGGCCCCCTTGAGCTGGTCCAGAAGGTCATCAATCCACAGGATTGGGTATCTATTCCATAGAGTGATCTTGTTCAACACCTAATACTCAATACGGAGTCTCCAGGTGCCATCCTTCTTTTGTACCAATACCATCGGGCTCCCACAATGTGATGATATTGGCCTAATGTGACCTGTCTTCAACAATTCCTAAATATGCATCTTGATCTCATCGTTCTCCAGAATAGAGCATCGATAGATCGGTCCATTAGGTAGCGGTGCACCCGGGGTCAGATCAATGTAATGCTTGACCTGACAGTGCATAGGTACCCCCATAGGTGAGGTGAAAATGCACCTATACTCCTCCATGACCTTGTCCATCTACTGCTACTGTGTGGAGGAGCCCTGTCTCGAAGGCATGGCCACAATCTTCTTCCTTCCCTGAGCGTGAATCATAAGGATAACAAATTTCCTGGTATGTGAAATGATCTTACTACATTGCTTTGCAGTGATCAAAGAGAGTTGGCCAACTTTGACAATGCGATATAGTTGGATATTTTGCTGGTGAGTGTTCTTGATCTATGTGTCCATGATTTGATCAGTTGTGGATGGTTCCGTGAAGTCTAGGTTTGGCTCTACTGGTGTGAGGTGTTTTGCAATGTCGGATGTGTCCAACAATGGTGGAAAGTATGGCCGAAGGTGGTCTACATTGAGCACTAGGTGTAGACCAAGGAAAGGTGGAATGTTGAGCTTGAAGGCATTGTCCCCTACAACCTTGGTGATGGTGTATGGCCCATATCGAAGCGGGTGAAGCTTGCGGTGGGGTGTAGTGAGGCGCTCCTTCTACAAATGTAGCCAAACTTTGTCACTCATCTGGAACTGGTGCAACACCTAATGTTGATCATGGCATTTCTTTTACTTAGAATTAGCTCTGTCCAATATATCATGGACATGTTAGCACATGTGTTGAATAAGCCAAATGAAGCTTTCAACCATGTTAGCTTCGGACTGGATGTGAGCCGAATTTGCTTGAGTGGCTGCAAATGGTATGGCCACATCAAGGGGACATAATGGTTGAAATCCCAGACCTACCTGAAAGGGGATGCAGCTTGTTGAGTTATGGAGAGGTATGTTGTAGCTGTGCTAGACATAGGGGAGGCTTTCATCCCATGTGCATGGATGCTTCGAGTTGTACATGCACAAAATCTGTACGATCATCCTGTTGACGACCTCTTTTTAGCCATCAATTTGGGGGTGGAAAGACGTGGAATTAGTAAGTTTGGTATCCAACATCAACCAGAGACTTGACCAAAATGCACTTAGGAATATACTATCCTGATCTGAGACAATGGATTGTGGGATCCCAAAGTGTACCCACACTCGTTCAAAGAATAACTTAGCAGTGGCCTCGGCTATGATACTCTTCTTATAGGCTGCCATAATGGGCATATTTAATAATCTGTCGATGACCAAAAAAACAAAGTCATTGCCATTCTTAGTAGAAGGAAGGCCCAACATGTAATCCATGGAGATAGATTCCCAACTTGGTTGAATAGGAGTGTATAGGCCTTTCTTCTTGACGGTTGGTTTGGCAATGGTGCAGGAAGTGCATGATCAAATGTACTTCCCAACATCTCGATGAAATTTCAACCAATAGAAGTACTCATGTAGTACTGCCACTGTTTTCTCCACTTCGAAATGTCTAGTGACCCGACTATAGTGTGCCTCCCCAATCATCTTGGCGTACTTTCTTGAAGGGACACATATGTGTCCTAGATGGCCTAACAATGCATCTTGGAGGTGAAAATTTGGAACTTGCTTACCTTCCAGGAGTGTTTTTTATGTGCTGCCGAATTCTAGACCACTCATGTAAAGATGCAACCACCTTGAAGTCTTGTGCCCATAGGAATTGAGCACAATGATCAGTGCGTTGGCTGGTGGTTGGTTGCAACAATCTGCAACATTATTAGTGTTTCCATTCTGTACTTAATGTTCAAATGGAACTGTTGCATGTATGTGGACCATTTTTTATGGTGATCATTATGCAACGTCCCTTGTGTCTATATGATCTGCAGGGGTTGGTGGTCTGTGTGGATAATTATTTCTTTCCCCAGAATGTAATGCTTCCATTGACGACAAGCCTGCACAATGGAACACAATTCTTTGTCATAGGTGGGATACTTTTAGAGTGTGTCTAAAAGTTTCTCACTGTGGTAAGCCACTGGATGCCCCCGTTGAGTAAGAACTGCACCAATAACATAGTCGGGGGCATCTATCTCAATCTTAAATGGTTGCTGCAGGTCTAGTAATGAGAGAACTTGTGTAGATTAGAGGCAATACTTCAACTCGAAAAATACCTTCTATTTGGTTTTAGACCAAAATAGCTTTGCTTTTGCTCTGCCCTTGGTGACTTGACTTAAAGGCCAAGTGATATGAGAGAACCCCAACACGAACCTAAGGTAGAAATTAGCAAGACCCATAAAGCTACAGAGCTCTATTAGAGTGGTTGGGGCTGGAAAATCCTGAATGACTTGTATCTTGGTTGGGTCAACATGCACACCCTGCTCATATATGATTTACCCCAGATATTGAACCTACGTCATGCAAAAAGTGAATTTCTCGAAATTGGTACACAACTTGTGTTGTGACAGGGTTTGGCGGACCTGTCGAATATGGTGGAGGTGCTCTTCCCAACTCTAATTGAATATCAAGATGTCATCTAAATACACCACCATTAATGCATTGGTGAAGGGTCTCTAGATATTGTCCATCAATCTCATGAAAGTTGTGGGAGCATTTGTCAACCTGAAAGGCATGACCAATCATTCGAAAAGGCCCTCCTTGGATTTGAAGGAATTCTTCCTGACATTGAAAGGTTTGATAGGCACCTGGTGGTAACCAGACTTGAAATCAATTTTGCTGAAATATTTGGCCCCCTTGAGCTACTCCAGAAGGTCATTAATCCGCGGGATTGGGTACTTATTCCGTACAATGATCTTGTTCAACAGTCGATAGTCAATACATAGTCTCCAAGTGCCATCCTTCTATTGTACTAATACAATCGGGCTCCCAAAGGGTGATGAGCTTGGCCTGATGTGCCCTTTCTACAATAACTCTTGAATATGCCTGTTGATCTCATCATTCTCTAGAACAGAGCATCGATAGATCGATCTATTAGGTAGAAGTGCTCCCGGGGTCAGATCGATGGAGTGCTTGACTTGACAGTGTAGAGGCACCCCCGTAGGTGAGGAGAAAAATTCCATGTACTCCTCCATGACCTTGTCCATCTGTTGTTGTTGTGTGGAGGAGTCCTATCTAGAAGCCATGACCACAATCTTATTCCTTCCCTGAGGGTGAATCATAAGGAAAACAAATTTCCTGGTCTGTGAAAAGATCTTGCTGCATTTCTTTACAATGATCAAAGAGATGGAGGTAGGTAGGGCTACCCTTGGTATCCTATACAACTTATTGCGCAAAGTAATAATCAAATAGTGAGGTCTAGACTCATATACAACATGCCACTTCCACAAGTATGGTTGTCTTAATAATACATCAAAAACTTCAAGAGGGGAAACATCACACAGTGCCTCATCCATGAAGGGCTTGATGTTGTAGGGAAGGCATAACTGCTGGATGACGAGGAGATCTCATCCTTGGTGAAGCCACCTAATGGTGTACAACTATGGATGTGTTGTAGTCATTAGGCCCAACTGCTTAATGACGTCTGCTGAAATTAAGTTTTTTTTTTCTCCGCTTTTGAAAATGAACTGTAGTGGAGAACCCTTCACCTACATCTATGAGTGGAAGATATGTTCCCCCTTCTCTAAATCTTTAGGCCCATTCTTATGGATCTTGGTGGTTGCCTCAGTGGCACTGGGCTCCGCATCAATGATATGATTCCTTTCTTCATTCCCCTTGTCGGGTTCTGAATCAAATTGATAACATGCATCTGATTTGGAAGCCTTCAGCTCAGCCACCAATGACTGCTTGGACTGAAATTCACTCGTGTTGTGAGTGGAGGTGTTATGGAATTCACACCATTTTCCCATGTCATTCTTTGTATTCGTGGTGTTTTTCTTTGCTTTTGGATTCAACAGGTTGTCCTGGGTCACCCTGCCTTGGCTTTGTCCTTTACTCTACGGTTTAGGGGCGCCTTTCCCTCACTTCGGATTTTCATATCTGAAGTCTACCTTATTTTGTTTAAATTTTTTCTCAATCTTGATAGCGTATCGGTACGCCGTGCTGAGCGAGGAGATGTCTAGGAACTCCATCTCATCCTGGATGTACCTATGTAGACAGACATGGTACTTGAGTACAAAATGTCGCTTAGAATCCTTGATACCCAATTTCTTGCGAAGGGTATGAAAAATATTGGTAAAATACAACATGTCTGTAACAATCCTGGTGAAAATTCCATGTTAAATATATAAATACCATGGATGATGGGACACGTATTCCAAGCTAAATAATGCGCATGACATCCTATTGGGTGTTCATTTGGTTGTTTATGGCTAAGGAAATTGGCAAAGGCAATGACTAAGGCTTTGGAAAGGCAAAATGGCATTTTTGGCACAATTATTTATGAAAATAATGGAAATTAGGAGAAAAACAAGGTGAAAGGTCACAAATTGCATGTGAGGAGGAAATGAAGGAAAATAATGGAAAATGAAGAAAATAGAGGCCTCATTAATAAAAAGGCTTCCAAGGATCAATGGGAAAGACTTGGTCAGTTTAGTTTGGAGCTCTCACATTATTCTCACTTTCTCTCTCCTACTCTTGGATACTTAGAGTTTTCTTGGAGCACTTTGAAATTGAAGCAACAAAGGCAAAGAAGGAAAGAGGAAGCAAAGATTAAGCAGGGAAAGGTAGGATCAAGCAACAACAACATGCTTCATTGCAGGTATCGACTTGCATGGGTATTTTACTTGCTAGATTTGGCATGCATGGTATTACATGTGGTTCTTTTCTATCATGGCATGGGTTTTGCTAGGTGTGACAATGTTTTCAGCTTAGCCTTGCCATTTCCGGATAGCCATGGTGTGATGGGGTTTTCATGTGTGATTGAGCTAGATTGCCGGATGGATTCGAAGATGAGTGGGGTGGATCTCCGTAATGATAGAACACATGGCCTAGTAACCCCTGAACCAGAATGTGGGTTGCGATAATGACATATTTTGTGTTGCCTCAAATGGCTTAAGAATCCTTGTTGGTGAATGGCAAGATATATGGTAAAGCCTAGAGGTGGTTTGCTCTCCGTTGGGCCTAGTAATCCCGAGTGGGGATATGTGGTAAAGCCTGGAGAGTGGGTCTTGATTTAGGGCCTAGTGATCCAGTGTGGATTTCGATAAAGCCTGAGATACTAGGGTCTCGGTTTAGGTCCTAGTGATCCAAGTTTGGATTGTGGTAAAGCCCAAGAGACTAGGAGACAGGAAAATTCCTCATGGTGTAGGTGGAGAAATTTGGTGGCATCCATGCTTGTTTGGCCTAGTGATATGGTGGAGATCATGGTAAATCTTGTTATGATGTGTTCATTGTGTTGTCCTAGAGATCCAGGATGGATTATGGTAAAGCCTGGTTTCTATTGGTGAGGGTGAGGTGGTTTAGCCTCAGTATGCCCTTGTTGAGTTCTTTTGGTTTGAGTCCCACATTCATGCTTGGAATATGCCATGGGGGTGAATGACTAAAGAGATATTTGGCTCAGCCATTCTATGGTCGGGTGGAACGTGGTAGTCCCATCTCTAGTGGGTTCATTGCATTGTTTAATGAGAAATTCATTCCATTGATTTTCATGTGTAAATTTACTGGTGTATATATGGATTTTGATGGTTGATATGTTTATTGTATTTTTGTTCCTATTATGCTCATTACATGCACATTTTATGACAACACCTATGTATGGATCTCATCATGTTTTTACTTGTATGTGAATGGATAATGTGTCTATTACCTAATAGATGAATATGCAACAAATGAAATGAGGGAACAATGGTTTATAGCGATTCTCAGATAAGTATGAGATGCCTACACTTAATTATGTTGTTTACACTTGCAGGTTACATGTCGATGATATGTTTGACGAAATGCCTGTCATGGCTAGTATGGGTATGGTATAGGTCTTGTTGAGATTATTTCTTTTGCTTCATTGTTTCCCTATACTTTTACTGATTTTAATATTTCATTCCATTATGGGTAGTGGCCTCGGCTGTGGGCCTATAAAAGTGGCTTAAATCCCGGAGTCACTGGAACAAAACTGGAAAGTTTGATCCATAGTCACTGGCATGTAGGCCTATGAGAGAGACTTTGGGTTTCTGGTCGCTCCCTTTCCCATAGCATGAGAGTGACTATGGCGTAAGAGGTCCAGAACAATAGTGGGACCCAGGGACATGCTATCTGAGTGGATGACTTGTCTCCTGAGGGTTCTGTGATGATGTTGGATGACTGTGTGTGATGTTCTATCGATTCCACTTCCTTAAGGTCATCGAGGAGGTTGAATTTGATCATACTAACCTCTCGTCTCATGTTTACCCCAGTTGGCATGGTTACTTGGGTGGGTGTGGGAGAAGGGTGTTACAATGTCTTGGTCCCTTCCCTACTGCAGTGTGGTCCACTTTATGTATTTATCCTCATAGCTCCTAACAGGTAGCAATACTCCTTGATGAAATCCCGGAACGAATTCCAAGTGGGTGAAACTAAAAATAGTGAGGCTGTACATTTGTGCTTCTTTTCACAGTAGGTTTTCCACCAATCCTTGACATGGGGGGAAACTTTGAGAAGTGAAAAAGTAATATTTTCTCGGCTGGAAAAATCATGAACATAACAATATACTTCTAACATATTTAACCATTTATCTATGACGTCTGCATCTATCTAACCTTCAAATATGTGGATGTCAAAGTTAACTTTTACCTTAAAAGGTATGGTGCTTCTAGAGTAGCTGTTGGAAGGAGATGCGTCACGCTTGGATAGTCGTTGAAGGATCTAGGAAAAGTTGTCCATCATCACGTTTCTTTGTCGCTTGAGGGATTCTTCGAGCAAGATTTTGAAAGGATCTCCTGGCCCCTCATCTTTCTTCTCTTTCGACATTGGAGATTGTCGAGATTTGCGAGGCTGGTCTTGCAAAGGTTCGACTAGTTCGAGCCCTAACTCCTTATATCCTGTCCTTGTTAGGGACATGCAAGGAAAAATAGACAAAGAGTAGACCACTATGATACCACTAATCTGAAATTAATAAGGAATGCAACAAATTTAAGATATATCCATAAATATAGATATGCAACAGAAATAACACTTCATTTCATTAATATCAAATATTGAAATATGCCTACAAACATAATGGAAATAAAACTATTTCGAATGATGGTAGCTTAGCTATGAGAAGAGATTTGAAGATTACATGCCTTTGAAATGTATGAAAATGAGGCTTGAAGGCCTATTTATTATTGAGAAACAATGGAAAACCCTAAACATCATCCAAAAACCTAACCCTAGGAGATGAAGACTATGGGCCCCGTTTGTGTAAATTGGTACATCAACTTCCTGGGGTCATAACTTTGGCATACGATCTCCATTTGACGCACACAATACCTCATTAGAAATATCTATCCAAGGATTACAAATTTCTAATGCAAACATCACTGGGGAGTTTTGATTGCCTAGTTTTCCCAAAAAAATTTGTTTAGGGCCTCAAAATGGCTCTGGAAGTTCAGGACTCGAAAAACTGCCAAAAATAGTAATTTGTGCTACAATTAAGGAAATTAAAAAACTGAAAGAGATAGTGTTGGGGGTCTAAGTGGAATAGGAGGGTGGCCACCAATATCCACATAGATTAGTCCTCCCCTCTTAGGAAGTACTGGTCCCCCTCTCTTAGGAAGTACTGGTCCCCATTGCGTTGAGTGCCTCCATGAGATAGGGAAACTTCTGCTGAACTTGGTCCCTAGTGAGCCACTTGCCTTGGTGCAGGAGTTGGCCAACTTTGAAAACCTAATATAGTTGGATCTTTTGCTGGCAAGTGTTCTTTATATGTGTTTCCATGATCCGTTCAGTTGTGGCCTGTTCTATGCAGTCTAGGTTTAGCTCTGTTGGTGTGAGGTGTTCTACAATGTCGGATGTGTCCGATAATGGTGGAAAGTATGGATGAAGGCAGTCTACATTGAACACTAGGTGCAAACCAAGGAAATGTGTAATGATGAGCTTGAAGGAATTGTCCCCTACAACCTTGGTGATGGTGTATGGCCCATATCAGAGTGGCCGAAGCTTGCGGCAGGGTCTAGCGTGGTGCCCCTTCTGCAAATGTAGCCAAACTTTTCTTCCCACCTGGAACTTGTTCGGCACTCAATGTTGATCATGGCATTTCTTGTACTTAGCATTGGCTCTGTCCAATATGTCATGGACCTACTGGTGGATGTGTTGAATGCGCTCAATGAAGTTGTTAGCCTTGTTGGCTTCAGATTAGACGTGAACTAAATCTGCCTGATTGGCTGCAAATGGTATGGCCACATCAAATGGGAAATGATGGTTGAAATACTAGCCCTACCTGGAAGGGGCTATGGTCTGTTGAGATATGGAGAGCTCTATTGTAGCTATATTCGACATAGGGAACACAGTTACATATGAAACGGGAACTATTACCTCAAAATGGGTACTCGAGCCCAAAAACCCCAAAAAAAACATGAAAAACAACCCAAAAAGAAAATTGTTTATTCCAGAACGATGTTTTTTCTTAGGGTAAATTTTCAACATGTTTTTTAACTGGAAGTAAAAACCATTTTTTTTTAAAAATGGATGAAAAAAACACCCTTAGAAAAATTGTCTATTTTGAAATAACAAAAAAAAAATTGGGTTACAATTTTGACATTTTTTAGCAATGGAGTTAAAGAGAAAATATCCAGACTTTGAAAAACTGTAAAATTCCAACAATTCTCGAACATGATGTTAAAGATAAAATATCATGTCTGATAATTCCAACTATTTCCATCCATGTTGTTAAAGATAAAATATTTTGACTCTAAAACACCTTGAAATTGTAGTTGTTTTCAACCGTAGCATTAAAGATAAAGTATCATGACTTAGAAAAACATTAAAATCTTGACAATTTTTCAACCATGCAATTAAAACCAAAGATTATGACTACGAAAAAAATCTCAAGTTTTCAAAACATTTCAAGCATGACATTATGGAAAATTTTTATGACTAATAAAACTTAAAAAATGAACACTCGAATGAAAGAGTTATTATACCAAGAGTATTTTTTTTTTTTAAATGTTAAATGTATAGCGATTTTTAAAATCTTAGCCTAAGACAAAATTACAAAAAAAATATAATTAAAAAAATTACAACATTAAAAATAATTAAAAACTTAAAGAAAAACAAAAAAAAAAAACAGAAAACCTATAAAAAATGTAAAAAAAACCATTAAAACATAAAACATGACAAAAATAAAAATAATAAAAACAATAAAAACATGTTAGTAATAAAACATAAAAACATATAAAAAAATAAAAAAACATAAAACATAAACATAAAGAAAAATAAAAAAAAACATGACAAAAAAAACATAAAACATGTTAGTAATAAAACTTAAAAATAAGAATAAAAAACTTGAGTAGGTAGAGGAGTATATATGCCTTGCTTCTTGATGGTTGGTTTGGCAATGGCACAGGCAGTGCAAGATCGAATGTACTTCCCAACATCTTGACGAAGGTTCAATCAATAAAATTACTTCTGCAGTATTGCCACTATTTTCTCTATTGTGAAATGTCCAATGCCCCCACTGTAACACACCTCCCAAATCATCTTGGCACACTCGCTTGAAGGAACATATGTGTCCTAGGTGGCATAACAATGCATCCTTGAGGTGAAAATTTTGAACTTGGTTACCTTCCAGGAGTGTCTGGTATGTGTTGTTGAATTCTGGATCGCTCTTGTAAAGATGCAGCCATTCCGAAGTCTTATGCTCACAGGAGTCGAGCACAATGATCAGCACCATGAGTGGTGGTCAGCTGAGGCAATCTGCAACATTATTGGTGCTACCCTTCTTGTACTTAATTTTCAAATGGAACTGTTGCAGGTATGTGGACCATTTTTTATGGCGATTGTTCTGCAACTTCCCTTGTGTCTGTATGAACTGCAGGGGTCGGTGGTTTGTGTGGATGACTGTTTCCTTCCCCATAATGTAATGCTTCCATTGACGACAAACCTGCACAATGGAACACATTTCTTTGTCATAGGTGGGATACTTTCAGATTGTATCTGAAAGTGTCTCATTATGGTAAGCCACTAGATGCCCCTTCTGAGTAAGAATTGCACCAATAGCATAGTTGGAGGCATCTATCTCAATATCAAATGGTTGTTGTAGGTCTGGAAATGTGAGCACCGATGCAAAGCAGAGGTGATACTTCAACTCAGAAAACGCGTTCTATCAGGTTTCAAACCAAAAGAACTTTGCTTTCGCTCCACCCTTGTTGACTTGATTTAAAGGCCAAGTGATATGAGAGAACCCCATCACGAACTCGCAATAGAAATTGATAAGACCCAGAAAGCTGCAGAGCTCTGTTAGAGTGGTTGGGGCTAGCCAATACTAAATGATTTGTATATTGGTTGGGTCCACATGCACACCCTGATCATCAGTGATATACCCTAGATATTGAATCTGGGTCATGCCAAAAGTGCATTTATCCAAATTGGCAAACAAATTGTGTTGTCACAAGCTTTGGAGGACCTATCGAATATGTTGGAGGTGCTCTTCCAAACTCTGGCTGAAAATTAAGATGTAATCTAAATACACCACCATAAATTCATTGGTGAAGGGTAACAAAATTTCGTCTATCAATCTCATGAAGGTTGCAGGAGTCTTCGTCAACCCGAAAGGCCCTCCTTAGATTTGAAGGAAGTCTTCCACACATCGAAGGGTTCGATAGGCACTTGGCGGTAATCAGACTTTAAATGAATCTTACTGAAATATTTGGCCCCCTTGAGCTGGTCGAGAAGGTCATCAATCCGTGGGATTGGGTACCTATTTTGTACAATGATCTTGTTCAACAGCCCATAGTTAATACAGAGTCTCCAGGTCCCATCCTTCTTTTGTACCAATACAATCTGGCTCCCACAGAGTGATGAGCTTGGCTTGATGTGCCCTTTCTACAACAACTCCGAATTTTCCTCTTGATCTCATCATTCTCCAAAACAGAGCGTCGATAGATCAGTCCTTTGGGTAGCGGTGCACCTTAGGTCAAATTGATGGAGTGCTTGACTTGACAATGCAAAACCACCCCCGTAGGTGAGGAGAAAATTTCCTTGTACTCCTTCGTGACCTTGTCCATCTATTGTTGTTGTGCGGAGGAGCCCTGTCTAGAATCTGTGGCCACAATATTCTTCTTGCTGCAAGGGTGAATTATAAGGAAAACAAATTTCCTAGTCTGTGAAATGATCTTACTACATTTCTTTACAATGATTAAAGAGATGGCGGTAGGCGGGGCTACCTCCCGTATCCTTTACAACTTACTGCCCAAAGTAATAATCACAGAGAAAGGTCTAGACTCATATACAACATGCCACTTCCACAAGTATGGTTGTCCTAATAATACAACAAAAACTTCAAGAGGGCAAACATCACACAATACCTCATCCATGAAGGGTTTGATGCTATAGGGAAGGTGACATTGCTGGATGATGCAGAGATCTTGTCCTTGGTGAAACCACCTGATGGTGTATGGTTGGAGATGTGTTGTAGTCAGTAGGCCCAATTGCTTCACGACCTTTGTTGAAATGAGGTTCTTTTGGCTACCACTGTCGACACTAAAATGCAATGGAGAACCCTTCACCCACATCTGTGAGTGGAAGAGGCGTTCCCCCTCCTCTAGATATTCATGCTCATTCTTTTGGATCTTGGTGGTGGCCACAGTGGAATTGGTTCCCGCATCAATTATCTGCTTCCCTTTTTCATTCCCCTTGTCAGGTTCAGACTCAGAGTCAGAACATGCATCTGATTCAAAATCCTTCAGCTCAGCTACCCGTGTCTGCTTGGCCCGACACTCACTTGTATTGTGAGTGGAGCTCTTATGGAACTCACACCATTTTCTCATGTCCTTCTTTGTCTTCGTGGTGTTGTTCTTTTCTTGTGGCTTCGAAAGGTTTTCCTGGGTTACCCCACCTTGTCTTTGTCCTTTTTTCTATAGTTTGGGGATGCCTCTCCCTTGCTTTGGATTCACAGAGCCAAAGTATCGCTTCTTTTGTTTAAAATTCTGCCCAATCTTGACAACGTTTATGTAGGCCGTGTTGAGAAAGGAGATGTCCAGGAACTCCATCTCATCTTGGATGTACCTATGTAGGTAACCACGATACTTGAGTACCAAATGTCGTTCAAAATCCTTGATACCTAACTTTGTACAAAGTGTATGAAAAACATTGGTAAACTCCGACACGTCTTGGTCCCTTCCTTTCAACAGCGTGGTCCACTTTATGTATTTATCCTCATAGCTCCTGACAGGGTAGTACTACTCCTTGATGACATCCTAGAACGAATTCCAAGTGGGTGCAACTAAAAATAGTGAGGGTGTACTTTCTTCCTTCTTCTCACAGTAGGTTTCCCACCTGTCCTTGACATGGGGGGAAGCTTTGAGAAGTGCAAAAATAATATTTTCCTGGCTAGGAAAATCGTGAACATAAAAATATCCTTCTAACATATTTAACCATTTATCTATGACATCCACATCTATTTGAACTTAAAATATGTGGATGTCAAAGTTAAATTGTACCTTAAAGACTGTGGCACTTCCAGAGTAGCTGCTGGAAGGAGATGCATCGCCCTTGGGTAGCCGATGAAGGATCTAGGAAAATTTTTCCATCATCACGTTCCTTTATCGCTTAAGGGCTTCTTCGAGCAAGATTTTGAAAGAATTTCCTTCCCCCTCATCTTTCTTCTCTTTTCCCATGGGAGGCTGTGAGGATTTTCGAGTTCAGTCTTGCAAAGTTTCGATCAATTCAAGCCCTAACTCCTTATATCCCAACCTCGTTGGGGACATGCAAAGAAAAACATAGAAAGAGCATACCGCTCTGATACCACTAATCCAAAATTAATCAAGAATGCAACAAATTTCAGATATAACCATAAATACAGATATGCAACATAAATAACACTTCATTTCATTAATATCAAATACTGAAATATGCTTACAAACAAAATGCTAATAAAACTAGCTTGGACAATGGTAGCTTATCGTTGAGAAGAGATGTGGTGGCTACATGCTTCTGAGTTGTGTTGCAATGAGGCTTGAAGGCCTATTTATTATTGAGAAACAATGGAAAACCCTAAACATCCAAAAACCTAACCCTAGGAGATGAAGTGCCAAAACTATGGGCCCAATTTGGGTAAATTGGTACATCAACTTCCTGGGGTCGTAACTTTGGCACACGATCTCCATTTGACACGTAAAATAATTCGTTAGAAATATCTATCTAAGGATTACAAATTTTGAACGCAAATATCAGTCAAGCAATTAATATTGCCTGGTTTTCCCAAAAAACGTCTTTTAGGGCCTCAAAGCAGCTCTGGAAGTTTGAGACCCGAAAAGCTACCGAAAATAGTAAACTGTGCTACAATTAATGAAACTAAAAAATTGAAAGAGACTGTGCTGGGGGTCCAAGTGGAATAGGCAGGTTACCACCAATATCCACCTGGATCACCATATGCTACGCTTCATATGTTGTGCTTCATTTTCTATGCTCCATATGTTATGCTTCATCTGCTACGCTCATATGTTTCATTTCATCTGATTCACTTCATCTGCTATGCTCCATGTGCTATGCTTCATCTACTACACTTCATCTGCTACTCTCATATGCTGCGCTTCATGTGCTGCGCTTCATATGCTACAGTTCATCTACCGTGCATGGAATGCTTTAACATATAAAGTTGCTGCTCTTATATAAGGAGTAAACCATAACATTGTTGCTCTTATATATTATGCTACCATAATACCATATATGAGGCTACTCGGTCATGAATCCATATATAAAATTGTTTGGTGAATACAATAACATTAATATTGTTGCATTAATTGTAATTGCATGGCGATAACCTCAATATTGTAATATTTGAATGCATTCACCATTAATTGTCACTTTAATATTAATTCATATAAACCATATGCTGCATTAAACCATAAATGGTTCTTTGATACCATTGCGTTAATAGAAATGAAGACTTGTTGCATTGCGTTAACACCAAGACTTGCTATGTTAATTGCTTTGAATATTACAATGTATTCATGATTGCTATTGTGTAGTGATAATAATAATTCCAATGAACACTTGATAATGCCATCAAATATTTGATAATGATAATAATTCCATTTAAACAATAATAACTCTCCAAGGTAATTAATGTTGAAGGAATCAAATAAACTTCTCCAATAAAAACGATGCATATAATTATTCCACTGTGCATTCATGATATCTCACATAATTTTAATGTTGCTCCAATCCATTAGCTCTCAATACTATGTATGGGCCTATCTTTCTGTCCCTCACATTTCTACTCTAGTCAAGTTTTGACATTCATAATTACAATTAAACGTTACTCTTCTTTGTCCTTGTGTTACCTTCCTTGCCACTATTCGTACCTTATCATAATATATAGAAATAATTTTAAGCATTTGGTTCACTTTGATGGATGCCATTTTTTTTTAGTTGAATGCCATAAATTGCATCTCAATGACTGTAGTGAATGGATTTAATAGTACAATGGATTTAAATGTTTGTTCATTCATTTTCTATGAGATGTATGAGGTTGATTTTCTGTATCTTGTATAGATATGGAGAATTCTTTGATTATATAATTCCATTTCTTCTTTTGTAACGTTATTGACTCTTCATTTATTCTTTCAGATGTACGAATTTGTTCTTCCTCAACTCAGATGTTGATGCTTTGAGGAATTTCCTCCATAATTTCACTTTGATCCTGTAGCATTAATATTACCTGAACTCTTTTAGTGCTGCAATTGAGTGAGGCACGATGTTTCAATCAGCCATGGCTTTCTAATTGTTGAAGCATTTTCACAATTTTATTTTTATTTTGCAATACAATAGATTTGAATGTTGATCTTCTAAATTGAATTATTCAATATGTTTATTTAAAAGATTTTTCTCCTAGGGTATTTGATATTGAAAAGCCTCATTTTTTTCAAATGACTGTAGCTACTTCTTATGTGATTGATGAACTCCATTTTCTTCCTTGGTATGGAGGATGATCTCTTCGTGGGCTGCAATTTCGTTTTCCCATAGGCATTTTGATCTTATTTAGAAAATATTTGTTGATTCTGAATGTTTTATTTTGGACTAGTTATGAGTTCCCGATGAATTGAGTCCACACTCAAATTCTTATGAGATTGTGGATTATTACTGGAATAACAAAATGTACTTTGTTCAATTGTGTTGTTGAATCACTTTAGAAATTTCGTCTTTTGTTGATAAATTCATTTGACTTCTCCAAGCATTCACATCATCCAAATCTTTGTGTTTAAGCAGTACTGAAGGATTTAGAGAGATCCCAATGATGCCTTGAGATGCTAAAATGTAGATTAGTCACATGTTGTCTTCCTGGTTGTAAAGACATGTTCATAATTTTCTTTAGCAGTAGTTCTTTGCAACCATCAAAAGGATCTATGCATGAAATAATTCTTTGTAGTAGTTTTCTTTTGATCTTTTATTGAACTAGATTTCTTCATGTGCAACTTGCAAATGGTGTGGTTTAGATATAAATCTCATGATTCTTCATGATGAAGGCTTCTTGGAAAATAGCCACAAAGATAAATAAAATATGCTCCTCTTGGCTTGATGGTAGCGTACATGTTTGAAGATATCTCAAACTTTGAATGTAGCATTGAAACTTAACTACTTGAAGTCCTTTGGATTTAAGAGCCATTTTACTTCCATAGTGGTCTCTTTGCTTCTGGTTGTATGTATATATATGTTTGAATGGATCTAAGGTTTTCATAGATCAATTGTCAGTTAATACATGGATCATCATAATGTACATCAATGTATTCCATATAAAAAATCAGAGAATAAAGGATTTTTGAGAAAATTATATTGACGTCAACATGCTCTGTCTATTTATTCATTGATATGCTTATGTACACGATATATTCATGTGTACATATTTCTTTAAAACCTTTCATTAAAGACTGAAATCCTTAATGATGCACCCGATTGATGTCATTTTCTCAGGAAGAAAATGACTTGATCTCTCAAATTTATGATGCCTTTGTTCTTGTTGCTTCTTAGCGGCTTGAAATTCTTGATGAAATCATATGCTTCCTATTCCTCTTCTTTACTTCTTCCCACTCCTGTAGTCTCCCTCTTAGACGGTTCATTCAATTCAAGTTTTAGACTCTCTTTTTTGAAGTTACATCCTTTGGTAGAGCATCACATATGCATTGACAAGGCCCAAGTCGTTGCTAGGGTTAGTCATTTCCATCATCGTAAATTGAAGGAGGCCCTAGAAATTAAAAAAAGACCCAATAATTTGAATAGGGATGATGGTTGGAATATTAGTAGAAGTTGGGTCCCTGTCCTGTCCTCCTAGTTTTTAAGGCTTCTTTTTGGGATTTTGTTTGTATGTTTGTTTATCTATGTAGGTATTGGTGTCCTTTTTATAGTATTTGTTGTTGAATTATTCTTCATTAGAGTTTATTTTCTTGATCCTTCGTGTTTTTTATGTATTTTATCATCTTGTTTGTTCTTAGCTCCTTTTAGTATTTTTGTTATTTGTTTAATGGGACTCAATCCCATATTTGATATATATATTATATATTATATTATATATATATATAATATATATATATATATATTATATATATATTATTTTATATTTATTTATTTATATATATTTCTTATTCTTTGTATATTTTGTTTTATTGTTATTTTTTTATTACTTATTTTTATTTTTTATTAAAATGATTGTCCGTTAGGGGATCGTTTTTAATTTTTACTTTCGTCCCTGTTTAGAGTTTGACTTTGATTACTATTATTATTATTAATTAATTAATTAATTTAAATATAATTTTTCAAAAACTAGCCGTTTAATATAGTTGTTACTTGAAATTATGTCTCTACATTGCTCTTTATTTAAGCCTTTGCCATGGTCTGCCTCTTCATCTGGTCGTGATGATGAACCACACTTGTTGGTTCGAAACGCGTCAACCAAAAAGTTCTCTTATGTGATTTCTACTGAAAGACTTTGCTTAATGTATTCTTCTATATGTTCTTGTGTGGGTATGTACTCCATCTTTATTGTTTTCTTAACCACTTGTTCTCTGAGAAAGTGGTACTTTATAGGGATATGTTTAGTCTTTGAATGAAGCCCAAGATTTTGAAAATGCTTATTTCACTTGTATTGTTGCATTTGATAGAGATAGGATCACTCTTTTTTACCTTCATATCCTCAAGTGTCTTCTTCATCCACAACACTTGTGTGAAACAGACCGCAGCTGCTATGTATTCATATTTCATTGTAGAAAGAGAAACTGATGTTTGTTTTTTGCTTAGCCATGCCACCAAAGACTCTCCTAGATAGAATGCACCACTGCTTGTACTTTTTCTATCATCCACACAACAAGCCCAATCTACATCTACGAATGTATGATTTCAATGTAAAGTCCTTACCTTTTGGATACCATAGTCCATAGCCTGTAATCCCTTTCAAGTATCTGAATATCCTTTTTGTTCCTAACAAATGACTTTGTTTGGGTGTTGATTTATATCTTTCTACTAATCCGACCACTAACATTATATTTGGTTGAGAAGCTATTAGGTATAATATACTTCCTATCAGAGTTATGTAAATATTTTGATCCACATCAGGCGATTCATCATCTGCACATAGATTACATCCAGTAGTCATGGGGGTTGAGACATGCTTACAATCTTCCATTTGGAACCTTTTCAACATATCTTTTAGGTATTTCTCTTGAGAAAGGAATATGCCTCTAGGCTTTTGTAGGATTTGGAGCCCTAGGTAGAAGGTAAGTTCTCCAATCATTGACATTTCGAACTTTGTCTACATATCTTTAGCAAACCATTCTACTAGATGATATTTATTGCTGCCAAACATAATATCATCCACATACACAACTATAATCAATAATTTTGTTGGGTTGTGTTATATTCTTTCCACGACTAACCCGCGTAGTTAACCAGGGGGTTAGAGGGGGCCAGAGCCCCCCTTCGTTGCGCGGATTGTGTAGCGGGGGGGTCACAAGGGGTTTGATGGGTGAAAGTAACCCTCCTCTATGGGATATGGGGCAGCACCCTGGAAAATTTTGTTTTTTGGACCTTATATTAGGTTGGGCGGACCTACCTATGGTTTTGTGCATGATTTTCGCACATGGTTTTGGATGCGATGGTTTTCGGTCCATGGTATTGGATGCTTCGGCATGTATAAATATGTATTGTAACATTGAAAGGAATATAATGAAAAATCAAGCTAGTAGTCCCAGTTTTGGGATCTAGGGGAAAATCTCTGTGTATATGTGTTTTATGTGTTATTCTCTCACATTGTTTATTTCCTATTTTTTAGAATTCGTATGCAGGTAATTTCTGTACGGGGTTAAAAGCTACATTTGGTATCAAAGTTGTTTTGGCTTCAAGGGGATGCCTTTGTTGCTGAGGGGTTTCGCTCGGGCCTATGGTAGACCTTGTTCAGTGGAGATCTGCGAGATCGATTTTGGTGGTGAAAGAATATGGCGAACAGTGGAAAGATAGAGATCGAGGAATTTTAAGGTCAGAGTTTTGAGTTGTAGAAACTCAAGATGGAGGATCTATTGGTGGATAAAGATCATTGGATCATGGTAGATCTGGGTACTAAACCAATGGGAATGTCCGATGAAGAATGGAATAAGTTGGATCGGAAGGAAAAGAGCACAATACAATTGCGTGTCTCAGATTCAATATTGTTGAATGTATCAGGGGAAGCTACGACGAAGGCTTTGTGGGACAAGTTAGGGACTTTGTACCAATCTAAGTCTTTGGTGAATAAACTGCTCCTATGGAAAAAGTTGTATAACCAGAGGATGAAAGATGGAGACTCGGTGACAGAGCATCTGAATGCATTTAATACTATGGTAAGTCAGTTATTATCTGTTGATATTAAAATTTCAGATGAAGATAAGTGCATCAGTTTGTTGTGTTCTCTACCAGACTCGTGGGATAGTCTGGTTATTGCAATAGGTAGCAATGCAACTGCTTTGCAGTTTGATGAAATAGTCTCAGCCTTGCTGACGGAGGAGATGAGACGGAAAAATATGGACAACCAGAATGGTGATGCCTTGTCTGTACGAGGACGGTCCCAAACAGAAACAAAAATAAGTCATCGAGTGGGAGATCTAAATCTAGAGGGAGATCTAAATCTCCAGGAAAACCTACAAAGGTGGTGTGCTGGAATGCGGAAAGGAAGGGCACTTCAGAAGGGAGTGTAAATCTAAAGCTCCTGATAAAGGAAGGGATCTGATGATGCTCCTTCTGCAGAGGCAAAGACCACCTCAGATGAAGGTGGGGATGTGTACTTGGCTTCTTCAAGTACACATGTAGATCATGAGGCATGGTTGATTGACTCAGGTGCATCCTTTCACTTCACTCCCCATAGAGAGTGGTTCTGCGAGTATGAGAAATACGATGGTGGGGATGTCTTCTTAGAGGATGATAGGAAGGCTAGAATCATTGGTCGCGGAAAAGTAAAGTTGAAGTTGCAAGGTAGAAGGGTTAGAACACTTCCAGGTGTTTTGCATATTCCTGCATTGGCTAGAAATCTGATTTTTGTAAGGAAGCTGGATGATGTAGGTGTAAAATGTTCGAGAATGACACCTGCAAGATGGTTTGGGGAACACTGGTATTGATGCGGGGAGTTTGGACTGGAACTCTGTACAAGTTGCAAGGTAGCACTTTTGTTGATGGGTGCAACAGCTCTGTGGTTCTTGAAAGTGGAGCAGAAAATCTAGTGGTCTCTGGAGAGAAGACCATGCTATGGCATCAAAGGCTTAGAAATATTAGAGAGAAGGGCCTTCGAATACTTCATGGTAAAGGTATGGTAGAAGGTATGAGTAATAGCTCTCTAGATTTGGATTTCTGTGAAAATTGTGTATATGGGAAGCAGAATGGGGTGAGTTTCCCGTCTGGTGGTAAGAGGGTGAAACATATATTATAACTTGTGCACAGTGATGTGTTTGGACCTACGAAGGTTCCATCATTGGGTAAGTCTGTGTACTATGTATCATTTATAGATGACTTCTCAAGGAATACATGGATATATTTCCTTAAGAAGAAATCTAAAGTCTTTGACATGTTTAAAGAATGTAAGGCTCTGGTAGAAAACCAAACAGAGAGGAAGATAAAGGTGTTGAGGACAGATAATGGTGGAGAGTTTTGCAGTAAGGAATTTGAAGAATTATGTAAGAAGTGTGGTATATCACAGTAAAAGACAACTCCATACACACCTGAGCAAAATGGAGTTGCAGAAAGAATGAACAAGACGTTGATGGAAAGGGAAAGAAGCATGCTCAGTGGTGCCGGTTTAGGATAAGAATTATGGGCAGAGGCAGTGGAGACAGCATGTTACCTGGTCAATAAATCACCTTCATCAACGTTGGAGGATAAAACTCCACAAGAGGTATGGACTAGTAAGAAACCCTCTCTTTCACATCTGAGGGTATTTGGATGTGATGCATATGTACATGTTCCAAAGGAGAAACAAACCAAGTTGGATAGTAAATCTGAAAAAGTGCATCTTTATTGGGTATAAGGATGGTTTAAAGGGTTATAAGCTTTGGAACCCAGTAACAAGGAAGGTTGTGTACAACTGAGATGTGGTGTTTAGAGAGGTAAAAGATGTTATTAAACATGAAGTCCAACCAAAGGAACTTGAGAAGATAGAGTTTGACCTTAAGAAGGAAGAATCAAACTCTACAACAAAGGAGGAATCAGAAGATGAAGAGCCACAAACTCTGGGTGTGAGAAGAACAGTTCAAGAAAGAAGGCAGCTAGAAAGGTATAGTCCATCTAATTTCTATTGAAATTTTGCTTTATCTATTACTGATGATAATCCCAGAACTATGAAGGAAGTAGTAGATTCAGAGGATGGAAAACTCTGGAAAGAGGCCATGGTTGATGAAATGGCATCTTTGTACAAAAATGAGGCTTGGGATCTGGTGGAGTTGCTGGCTGGAAGGAAACCCATTGGCAGCAAATGGGTGTTCAAGAAGAAGACAAATGCAGAAGGGAAGGTGGTGAAATACAAAGCTCGGTTGGTAGCAAAAGGTTATTCCCAGGTGCCGGGAATTGATTTTGGTGATATTTTTTCTCCTGTTGCCAAGGTTACTTCTATTAGATTACTTTTATCTGTTGCTACTGCTTTTGATTTTGAGGTAGAACAGATGGACGTGAAGACAACATTTCTTCACGGGATCTAGAAGAAG
>APFE031449464.1:35659-46533 GCA_000404065.3 Pinus taeda | reverse complement strand
AAAGGTTGTAGTAATTTCAAGAAATTTGATACATTTATACGAGGACTTGGCTTCACCAGAAGCAAAGCAGATCACTGTGTGTATTTTAAATTAAGTGGTGACCGTGTTATTTATCTGGTCTTGTATGTGGGATGATATGTTGTTGGTTAGAAATGACAAAGAAATTATCCAGGATTTGAAGACCCAATTGTCCTCCAAATTCGACATGAAAGATCTCGGTGCTGCAAACTATATTTTGGGCATGGAAATTAAAAGAGATCGGGAAAGGAGGAAGCTCTGGTTAAACCAGAGGAATTATGTCGAGACAATACTGCAGAGGTTTAATATGCAGGATAGTAAACCGGTGAAGGTTCCCTATTCTTGTAGGTGTGAAGTTATCTATTGAATAGTGTCCACGACACAAGAAGAGGAAGAGGACAATGTCCCGTGTTCCCTATATGGCAAAGTGGCAAGTCGATAGCTTGATGTACGCCATGGTCTGTACTAGACCAGACATTGCACATGCAGTGGGAGTATTGAGCAGGTTTATGTCAAAACCAGGGAAGGAGCACTGGACAATAGTGAAGCGAGTTTTCAGGTATTTGCATAGCACTAGTGATTATGGTTTATGCCACCAAGGAAGACCAGGATTGGACAGAGTGTTGGATATTCGTGGCTTTGTTGATGCAGATTGGGCTAGAGATCTGTATTATAGAAGATCTACACGTGGGTATGTGTTTAACCTATTTGGAGGTGCAGTCAGTAGGATGAGTAAGAAAAAATATGTAGTGGCACTATCAACTACAAAGGTAGAATACATGGCAACCACTCATGTAAGCAAGGAAGCAGTTCGGTTACAGAGATTGTGTTCAAGTATGGGGTTAGTACAGGGAGCTATAAAGATAGATTGTGATAGCCAAAGTGCAATTTTCTTGGCAAAGAACCCTGCATATCATTCAAAGACAAAGCACATTGATGTTTAGTATCACTTTGTGAGGGATATGGTAGAATATAAAAAGGAGTTGCTGGTAAAGGTGGACACTTTGAACAATACTGCAGATGCATTGAACAAATTTGTGAGCTCTGAGAAGTTCTCTTGGTGTAGAGAAACAATGGGCATTGCAGGGCTGGATAAATGACTAAGCTCTCTTGTGGCCCCTTGTGCAAAGAAAACAACAAGTGGGAAAATGTTGGGTTGTGTTATATTCTTTCCACGACTAGCCCACGTAGTTAACCGGGGGGTTAGAGGGGGGCAAAGCCCCCCTTTCGTTGCGTTGATTGCATAGCGGGGGGGTCACAGGGGGTTTGATGGGTGCAGGTAACCCCCCTCTATGGGGTCTAGGGCAACTTCCTATAAAATTTTGTTTTTTGGACCCTATATTAGGTTGGGAGGACCTACCTATAGTTTTGTGCATGATTTTCGCACATGGTTTTGGACGTGATGGTTTTCAGTCCATGGTATTGGATGCTTCAGCATGTTTAAATATGTATTGTAACATTGAAAGAAATATAATGAAAAATCAAGCTGGTAGTCCCGGTTTTGGGATCCAGGGGAAAATATTTGTGTATATGTGTTTTATGTGTTATGATCTCGCATTGTTTATTTTCTGTGTTTTTAGAATTCATATGCAGGTAATTTCGGTATGGGGTTAAAACCTACAAATTCATCTCCATCAACCTTTATGTACATATTGCTATCAACTCCTCCTCTCTTGAAACCCTATTTTTGAAGGTACATGTTGTTGGGTTGTGTTATATTCTTTCCACGACTAGCGGGGGGGGGGAGCGGAACCCCCTTGTTAGGGAGTATGCATGGATTTCACTATATTATCTATGGTTTTGTGCATAGATTTCGCACATGGTTTTGGGCGCGATGGTTTTCAGTCCATGGTATTATGTAGATCCGGTCAAGGGAACTACAGTTATCTTCTAATCCAGGGTTAATGGATTAGGGTTTATGGATGCTTTAGCATGTATATATATGTATTGTAACATTGAAAGGAATATAATGAAAAATCAATCTAGTAGTCTCGGTTTTTGGATCTAGGGGAAAATCTCTGTGTATATGTGTTATGCTCTCGCCATTGTTTATTTTATGTTTTAGAATTCGTATCTAGGTAATTTCTGTACAGGGTTAAAACCTACATTTGGTATCAGAGTTGTTTTGGCTTCAAGGGGACGCCTTTGTTGTTGAGGGGTTTCTCTTGGGCCTGTGGTAGACCCTGTTCAGTGGGAGATCTACAGGATCGATTCTTGTGGTGAAAGAAGATGGCGAGTAATGGAAAGATAGAGATGGAGAAATTTAATGGTCAGAGTTTTGAGTTGTGGAAACTCAAGATGGAGGATTTGCTAGTGGACAACAATCAGTGGATCGCGATAGATCCAGGTACTAAACCAACAAGAGTGTCCAATGAAGAATGGAAGAAGTTGGATCGGAAGGCTAAGAGCACAATACGATTGTGTGTCTCAAATTCAATATTTCTGAATGTACCAGGGGAAGCTAAAATGAAGGCTTTGTGGGACAAGTTACGGTCTTTGTACCTATCTAAGTCTCTGGTGAATAAATTGTTCCTACGGAAAATTGTATAACCTGAGGATGAAAGATGGAGACTCGGTGATAGAGCATCTGAATGCATTTAATACTATGGTAAGCCAGTTATTGTCTATTGATATTAAAATTTTAGATGAAGATAAGTGCATTAGTTTTTTGTGTTCTCTACCGGATTCGTGGGATAGTCTGGTTATTGCAATAGGTAGCAATGCAACTACCTTGCACTTTGATGAAATAGTCTCATCCTTGTTGATGGAGGAGATGAGATGGAAAAATATGGAGAGATAGAATGGTGATGCCTTGTCTGTACGAGGACGGTCCCAGAACAGAAACAAAATAATTCATCGAGTGGGAGATATAAATCTAGAGGGATATCTAAATCTCCATGAAAATTTGTAAAGGTGTGCTGGAAATGCAGAAAGGAAGGGCACTACAAAGGGGACTGTAAATCTAAAGCTCCTAACAAAGGAAAGGGGTTTGATGATGCTCCTTCTGCAGAGGCGAAAACCACCTCAGATGAAGGTGGGGATGTGTACTTCGCTTCTTCTTTAAGTACACATGTAGATAATGAGGCATGGCTGATTGACTCAAGTGTATCTTTTCACTTCATTCCCCATGGAGAGTGGTTCTATGAGCATGAGAAATATGATGGTGGTGATGTCTTCTTGGGGGATGACAAGAAGGATAGAATCATTGGTCGTGGAAACTTTAAGGTGAAGTTGTAGGGTGGAAGGATTAGAACACTTCCGAGTGTTTTGCATATTCCTGCATTAGCTATAAATTTGATTTCTGTAAGCAAGCTGGATGATGCAGGTGTAAAAACAATGTTCAAGAAAGATACCTGCAAGATGGTTCAGGGAGCACCGGTATTGATGCGGGGAGTTCGGACTGGAATTCTATACAAGCTACAAGGTAGCACTGTTATTGATGGGTGCAACAGTTCTTTGGTTCCTGAAAGTGGAGCAGAAAATCTAGTGGTCTCTGGAGAAAAGACCATGCTATGACATCAAAGGCTTGGACATATTGGAGAGAAGGGCCTTTGAATACTTCATGTTAAAGGTATGGTATAAGATATGACTAATAGCTCTATGGATTTTGATTTCTATGAAAACTGTGTATATGGGACGCTGAATTGGGTGAGTTTCCCCTCTGGTGGTAAGAGGGAGAAACAAATATTAGATCTTGTGCACAGTGATGTGTTTGGACCTATGAAGGTTCCATCACTAGGTAAGTCTATGTACTATGTATCATTTATACATGACTTCTCAAGGAATACATGGATATATTTCCTCAAGAAGAAATCTGAAGTCTTTGACAGGTTTAAAGAATTTAAGGCTCTTGTGGAAAAATAGATAGAGAAGAAGATAAAGGTGCTGAGGACAGATAATGGTGGAGTTTTGCAAGAAGGGAATTGAAGAATTTTGTAAGAAGTGTGGTGTAGCATGACAAAATACTACTCCATACACACCTTAGAAAAATGGAGTTTCATAAAGAATGAACAAGACATTGATGGAAAGGAAAAGAAGCATGCTCAGTGGTGTCGGGTTAGGACAAAAATTCTAGGTAGAGGCGGTGGAGACTACATGTTACATGATCAACAGATCACCTTCATCAGCGTTGGAGGATAAGACTCCACAAGAGGCATGGACTGGTAAGAAACCCTCTCTTTCACATCTGAGGGTATTTGGATGTGATGCATATGTACATGTTCTGAAGGAGAAAATAATAAAGTTGGATAGTAAATATGAAAAGTGCATCTTTATTGGGTATAAGGATGGTTTAAAGGGTTATAAGATTTGGAACCCAGTAACAAGAAAGGTTGTGTACAACTAAGATGTGGTGTTCAGAGAGGTGAAAGATGTTATTAAACATGAAGTCCAACCAAAGGAACCTGTGAAGATAGAGTTTGAACTAAAGGAGGAAGAATCAGACTCTGTAGCAGAGGAGGAATTAGAAGATAAAGAGCCACAAACTCCGGCTATGAGAAGATCAGTTCGAGAAAGAAGGCAGCCAAAAAGGTATAGTCCATATGATTTTTGTTCAAATTTTTCTTTATCTATTACTGATGATGATTCCAGAACTGTGAAGGTAGCAGTAGATTCAAAGGATGGAAAACTCTGGAAAGAGGCCATGATTGATGAAATGGCATCTTTGCACAAAAATGAGGCTTGGGATCTGGTGGAGTTGCAGGCTGGAGGGAAACCCATTGGCAGAAAATGGTTGTTCAAGAAGAAGATAAATGCAAAAGGAAGGGTGGAGAAATACAAAGCTCAGTTGGTAGAAAAAGGTTATTTCGAGGTGTCGGGAATTGATTTTGGTGATATTTTTTCTCCTATTACCAAGGTAGCTTCTATTAGATTACTTTTATCTGTTGCTGTTGCTTTTGATTTTGAGGTAGAATATATGGATGTAAACACAACATTTCTTCACGAAGATCTAGAAGAAGAGATCTACATGAAGCAACTTGAAGGCTTTGCGGTGAAGGGTAACAAAGAACTGGTATGCAAGTTAAAAAAGTACCTGTATGGGTTAAAACAATCACCAAGGATGTGGTATCAGAAATTTGATACATTTATATGAGGACTTGGCTTCACTAGAAGAAAGGCAGATCACTGTGTGTATTTTAAATTAATTGGTGACTGTGTTATTTATCTGGTCTTGTATGTGGATGATATGTTGTTGATTGGAAATGACAAAGAAATTATCCAAGATTTGAAGACCCAATTGTCCTCCAAATTCGACATGAAAGATCTTGGTGTTGCAATCTATATTTTGGGCATGGAAATTAAAATATATCGGGCAAAGAGGAAGCTCTGGTTAAACTAGAGGAAGTATGTCGAGACAATACTGCAGAAGTTTAATATGTTGGATAGTAAATCGGTGAAGGTTCATATTCCTGTAGGTATAAAATTATCTGCTGAACAGTGTCCCAGGACACAAGAATAGGAAGAGGAAATGTCTCGTGTTCCATATGCAAGTGCAGTCGATAGCCTGATGTATGCGATGGTCTATACTAGACCAGACATTACACATGCAGTGGGAGTATTGAGCAGGTTTATGTCAAAACCAAGGAAGAAACATTAGACAACAGTGAAGGGGGGTTTTAGGTATTTGTGTGGCAGTAGTGATTATGGTTTGTGCTACCAAGGAAGACCAGGATTGGACAAAGTTTTGGATATCCATGGCTTTGTTGATGCAGACTGGGTTGGAGATATGGATCAGAGAAGATCTACAAGTGGGTATGTGTTTAACGTATTTGGAGGTGAAATCAGTTGGATGAGTAAGAAAAAATCTGTAGTGGCACTATCAACTACAGAGGCAGAATACATGGCAGCCACTCATGCAAGCAAGGAATCAGTTTGGTTGCAGAGATCATGTTCAAGTATGGGGTTAGTACAAGGAGCTATAAGGATAGACTGTGATATCCAAAGTGTAATTTTCTTGGCAAAGATCTCGGCTTATCATTCAAAGACAAAGCACATTGATGTTCAATATCAATTTGTGAGGTATATGATAGAAGACAAAAAGGTGTTGCTGGTAAAGGTGGAAACTTTGAAGAATACTACAGATGCATTGACAAAATATGTGAGCTCTAAGAAGTTATCTTGGTGTAGAGAAATATTGTGCATGGATTTCACACATGGTTTTGGGCGCAATGGTTTTCGGTCCATGGTATTATGTAAATCCGGTCAAGGGAACTATGGTTATGTTCTAATCCAGGGTTAATGGATGCTTCGACATGTATATATATGTATTGTAACATTGAAAGGAATATAATGAAAAATCAATCTGGTAGTCCCAGTTTTGGGATCCAGGGGAAATCTCTATGTATATGTGTTTGTGTTATGCTCTCACCATTGTTTATTTTCTGTTTTAGAATCCATATGCAGGTAATTTTTGTACAGGGTTAAAACCTACACTTGTCTAGTCTAGAGTACCATGCCCGTGGTACTTGTTTAAGACCATATAGTTCTTTCTTTAACCTGCAGACATAGTTAGGATTATCTGATATTGAAAAACCTCTAGGTTGTTCCATATAGACTTCTTCCTCAAGATCACCAATTAGGAAGGAAGACTTTACGTCCATTTGGTACACCTTGAAATCATTGTAGCATGCAAAGGCCAAAAACATCCTGATTGCCTCCAATCTCGCAGCTGGTGCAAAAGTATTTTCATAACCAAGACCTTCCACTTGTGAGTAACCTTTACACACTAGTCTGGCTTTGTTTCTAACAACTTGACCCTATTCATTCATCTTATTATTGAATACCCATTTTGTGCTAATGACCTTCATTCTGACAGGTCTTGGTGTCAGTTGCCAAGTCTCTTTCTTCTCAATTTGGTCTAACTCCTCGTTCATAGAATCTATCCAACTTTTGTCTTTACTTGCCTTTTCAAAGTTCTTTGGCTCTATCCGTGACAACATAGCTTTATGAACTTGCTCAGATTTTTCTGCTAGTTGCCTCCTTGTTTGTAGTCCTTCACTTTTATCTCCAATAATTTTATTTCCAGGGTGATTCTTTTGAGTGTGTCTTGAGGGTACTTTTGAATGAGTCTTTGTATCTCCTACTTCTTCATCTTGTACTTCATTCTCTTTATTGATATGATGATGATGATCTGGAAGATTGATAAAACCTGTGCACTTGTTTTTATTGGGTAGCTCTTCGTCAACCTTTAAATATATGCATTCCACAATATTATACAATATTTTATTATAACATATGTATCCCTTACTTTTTGAGGAATATCCCAAAAATATTCCTTCATTAGATCAAGCATTAAACTTTCCTAACTTTCATCATTATCTTTGATATAACATTTACTCTTGAATACTTTAAAATTCTTGATTGATGTTAGTTTCCCGTGCCATAGTTCATATGGTGCCTTATCACAGTTTGGTCTGAGATGTGCCTTATTGAGAATATGTACTGTTGTATGCACCGTTTCTATCCAATAGGTTTGAGAAATGTTTCTTTCTTGCAGTATGGCTCTCGCTATTTGTTGAACATACCTGTTTTGTCTCTTTGCAACTCCATTCTGTTGCAGTGTGTCTGCAATAGTATATTGTTTCTTTATCCCAAATTCATTACACAAGTCTGTAAACTCATCTGATGTAAATTCACCTCCTCTGTTTGACCTTATGCACTTTATCTTGCACCCTGTTTTATTTTCTGCCAATGCCTTGAATGTTTTAAACTTCTCAAATGTTTCCGACTTATTTATGAGAAATTCCACCCAGGTCAATCTCGAATAGTCATCGATTACCAACATGAAATATTGTTCTCCTCTTGGTGCTTTTGTTCTGGAAGGCCCGCAAAAATCCACATGAACTAACTGGAAAGGCTTACTACTTGATAGATTATCTTTGACTTTGAATGCTATTCATGTTTGTTTGCCCATTTGACATGACTTGCAAATAATGTTTTGATGTTTCTTTATTGTTGGTAGATATTTGATTGCTCTCTTCTTGCTTAGTTTGATGATGTGATCAAAGTTAAGATGCCCCAATCTCGTATGCCATAGCCAGGATTCATCTTGTTTTCTGATGTAACATTCCTCACTCTCTTCTTTCAAGATATATACATTATTCTCAGTTTGAACTCCTTTAGCCAAAACCTTCCTCGTAGATGTTGACCCGATTTCAAAGCCTTGAGATGTAAAGAGAACATCACAATCTTTGTCACACATCCGACTTACACTCAACAAGTTATGTTTTAGGCCATCTACAAACAATACATCTTGAGCCTTTCCTCTTCCGTCGTTTAGACTGACTGTACCCTTTCCTCTAATTCTTCATGCTTCATCATTGTTGCATGTGACATTTCCATTTTTATTTTCATTTAGGGAAACAAACTTGCTTTTATCTCCTATCATATATCTAGAGCAAACACTGTCCACATACCATTTATTGTTTTGATCTTGAGCATACAAAACTAGGTCACTCTTATCAAGTTTTTTTTTTTCTTCTGCCTTCTTTCTCCATTGCATGCATCGATTTGTTCTATAAATATTCCAAGATGTTAATATATTGAATTTAAGCTGTTATTCATATTACTTGTGCCCAAATTTGTGACAATAGAAACATTCATTGATATCAAGGAGAGGAGAAAATGCATTTTTGTCTGAATTCATGTTTGTTTTAATGTTTGTGAATCCATTCTTTCTCATCTTAAAATTTCCCAAATCAATTCTTTTGACATATGCTCTACAATTTATGGCTTTATGTCCAAATTTTTTATAGAAGTAACAATATCCATAAAACAAATATTTGTACCTAGTAGTGGATGTTGTTTGAGAATCTAACCATCTTGACATTTGATAATCCTATGTCCTGAAGAAGTGTGGTTTCTAATAGGTTGTTGTTTAATTGTCCATTTATTTTGCCTTATGTATGATCCAGGTGGATATTGGTGGCCACCCTCCTATTACACTTGGACCCCAAACACTGTCTCTTTCAGTTTTTTTGTTTCCTTAATTGTAGCAAAGTTTACTATTTTTGGCGGTTTTTTCGGGTCCTGAACTTCCAAAGCTGTTTTGAGGCCCTAAACGACGTTTTTAAGGAAAACATAGAGTCAAGACAATTCACAAATTGGTCTACCAATTTTTTTTTAGCCTATTCTTAGAGATATTTGAAATGAGGTACTATGATAGCCAAATGAAGATCGTATGCCAAAGTTACAACCCCGAGAAATTAATGTACCAATTTACCCAAACGGGGCCCATAATTTTGATGCTTCGTCTCCTAGGGTTAGGTTTCTAGATGTTTAGGGTTTTCCATTATTTCTAAATAATAGATAGGTCTCAGAGTCTCATTGTAACACAATTCATAGGCATGCAACCAACACATATCTTCTTAGAGATAAGCTACCATTGCCCGAGCTAGTTTACTTCCATTCTATTTGTAAGCATATTTCAGTATTTTGATATTAATGAAATGAAGTATTATTTTATGTTGCATTACTATATAATTCCAGATCAATGGTATTAGAGTGGTCTTCTCTTTCTTTGTTTTTATTTGCATGTCCCCAACAAGGTTAGGGCATAAGAAGTTAGGACTCGATCTAGTTGAACTTTTGCAAGACTAGTCTTGCAAACCCCAATGACCTCCCATGACAGAAGAAAAGAAAGATGAGGGGATAGGAGATCCTTTCAAAATATTGTTCAGGGAAGCTCTTGAGCGATAGAGGAACGTGATGATAGATAACTTTTCTCAGATCCTTCGACGTCTACCCACATGTGACACATATTCATCCATCAACCAATCTGGAGGCGCCACTCCTTTTAAGGTACAATTTAACTTCGATATTCCCATATTGAGGGCCAAATGTTGAGAATAGCAACAAGAAATGCTAAAAATAGCATTCATAATATTCCAATTTTCATTTGTCCTTGAATTAAAATTCGAATTTAGTCTCACTAGCTGCTTGAAAAATAATCAATTAATTCATCTTGAGTTAATTAGTTGGAGAAATTCAAGCTAGAAATATTTGTGAATTCATGCAATAGTTATCCCTTAAATTAAGGAATTTATCCCTTAATTAAGGAGATAAGGATGAGTTGTATTTGAGTTGTAATTAATTAGCTCAGTTGACTGAGTTAAGTCCAGTTAAATTAGTTCCAAACAGTTTGAGGAACTAATTGGGATTTCAGTCAGTTAATGCATGCATGCATGCAACTAGTGTACTCCAAATAACTGAGGATTCTCTCATAAATAACTCATGCATGTCAGTTTAGACAGAGACCCAGTTGAGATTAAAGACAGGGACATTGTACTATCAGTTGGAGGAATTTTCCTATAAAGGAAACTCATCCATGCAGAAGGAATAAGGTTCCTTGAGGATTGTGTAGTTTTACAGGGTGTGAGATCAGTGTTACACTTGGTAACAGTAGGATCACCCAAAAAACGCAAGGAAATAGGAGGCTTAGAGGGCAGAGGAGAAGGTTTGTGAGAAGCCTTGTTTTCCTGTGAGCATCCAGGAGGATTGTACTGAGAGCTAGCTAGCTGTGAGAGCTAAAGCTTTGTGGAATCTTGATGTATTTCCACCTTGTATGATAATACATATAGTGGAGTTTTTTAGCTGAGGCTTTTCCCAGAGTATTCTTCTGTGTTTCATGTGCATTGATTCTACTTCTTTGTTATATGTGTTTCGGTTGATCTTGCTCAAATCTATTAAGCTTCCGCAAGTTTGATTGTAGAAGTAGATTAAAGTATTTTGCTTTAGTTATATTGCATTATCAGGTTATTATATAGTGATAATTTCTACATGGTATCAGAGAAAAGTTCATCGGAGTTGTGAACAATATACGAAGAAGAGAATTCGAAAAAAATAAAAAATAAAAATAA
>APFE031449464.1:13070-35556 GCA_000404065.3 Pinus taeda | reverse complement strand
AATAAAAAATTTGGGTCGCGAGTTTGCGGAGCAGATCTAAAAAATTTTGTACAAAATTTTTAGAAACAAATAGTAGATCTAGATTCCTTGGGAAACAATACCCAAATTCAAAAAAAAAAATCGACTGAATCGGAGTTCGGATGAGGGAGATATCGCTGATTTAAAATCAGCTCTTTTTCCATAAAATTTTATGACGGCAGGAAAGATGAAACAGATTGGTGTGCTAGCCAAGAACTTGTATGATCTTGAGGTTAAATATGCATGTAAAGCCTTGAGGAGAAAGGCCAATGTTAGAGACTTGGTGGTTGAGAGGGAGAGTAAATTACCTCTCAACATGCAGCCCTAGAAGAAGTCTCAGGCAATTGTGGAGGAGCCACAATTGGAGATGCTGAGAGGAGACCAAGTGGAGGCATCCACTCATGCAGAGACCTCCCGTAGGGGGAAATTTCGAGTGCAGTGGGCAGAGGGATCACATGTAGCCATACCTCCAGGTGTGAGGTGGGGCGATGTGAAGTGATAGTCCAAAGAAGGCTGAAATTGGGCAGGGTTCATTGAGAGGTTTTATCTCATGGATCATACCTTGCTACGGGAGCCCAAAGTACATAGTAGTGGGAGGAATGGATGCAGTCAGAGATCAAAGTGACAAAGGCTAGAGTAGTTAGATACTGAAGAGCGCAGAGAAGGATTGACAACAGTGTAGAAAGGCAGAGTCAGCCGAAGCGCAAAGTTTTCAGTTGACAGAGGCAATAGCAGTCAGAGACTTTGATGACAGATGCATCATACTGATTCAGGCTGGATGTTTTTTTGTTTCAGGAGTTGCTAAAGCAACAACACTAGAGAGAAGTGTTGCATGCAGAACATTCCAAAGGTTCAGGATCGAGATCGAGTTGAATTCCTTTCTTGTTGAGAGGGAGTGTTGAGAATAACAACAAGAAATGCTAAAAATAACATTCAGAATATTCCAGTTTTGATTTGTCCTTGAATTAAAATTTGAATTTAGTCTCACCAGCTACTTGAAAATAATTAATTAATTCATCTTGAGTTAATTAGTTGGAGAAATTCAAGCTAGAAGTCTTTGTGAAGTCATGCAATATTTATCCCTTAAATTAAGGAAGTTATCCCTTAATTAAGGAGATAAGGATGAGTTGTATTTGAGTTGTAATTAGTTAGCTCAGTTAACTAAGTTAACTCCAATTAAATTAGTTCCAAACAGTTTGAGGAACTAATTGTGAGTTCAGTCAGTAAATGCATGCATGCATGCAACTAGTGTACTCTAGATAACTGAGGATTCTCTCATAAATAACTCATGCATGTCAAATTAGACAAAGACCCAGTTGAGATTAAAGACAGGGACATTGTACTATCAGTTGGAGGAATTTTCCTATAAAGGAAACTCATCCATGCAGAAGGAATAAGGTTCCTTGAGGATTGCGCAGTTTTACAGGGTGTGGGATTAATGTGAGTGATCAGTGTTACACTTGGTAACAGTAGAATCACCCAGGAGAAATAGCGCAAGGAAATAGGAGGCTTGGAAGGCAGAGGAGAAGGTTTGTGAGAAGCCTTGTTTGCCTGTGAGCATCCAGGAGGATTGTACTAAGTGCTGGCTAGCTGTGAGAGCTATAGCTTTGTATAATCTTGATGTATTTCCACCTTGTATGATAATACAGATAGTGGGGTTTTTTAGCTGAGACTTTCCCCAGAGTATTCTTCTATGTTTCATATGCATTGATTCTGCTTCTCTGTTATATGTGTTCCGCTTGATCTTGCTCAAATCTATTAAGCTTCCGCAAGTTTGATTGTAGCAGTAGATTAAAGTATTTTGCTTTAGTTATATTGCATTATCATGTTAATCTACAGTGATAATTTCTACACCAAATATATGCAGACACCATAGATAAATGGTTGAATCTATTGGAAGAATATTTTTCAGTTCATGACTTTTCCAATCAGGAAAAGATTACTTTTTCACTTCTCAAAGCCGGCCCCACACATCAAGGATTGGTGGGAAACCTACTGTGAACAAAAGGACGAGAAGGAATCCTCATTGTTTTTAGCTGCACCCACTTGGGATTCTTTTTGAGATGCCATTAAGGAACAATATTACCCTTTCTAGAGCTATGAAGATAAATATGTAAAGTGGACCACACTAAGACATGGAAGGGACCAAGATGTGCCAAAGTTCACAAATATTTTCCATACCCTCTGCACTAAGTTGGGTATCAAGGATTCTGAGTGCAATTTGGTACTCAAGTACCGTGGCTATCTACACAAGTACATCCAGGATGAGATGGAGTTCCTAGGCATCTCCTCACTCAACACGACATACCAATACGCTGTCAACATCGAGCAAAAGTTTAAATAGAAGAAGCGAGACTATGGATCTGTGAATACGAAGCAAGGAAAAGGCACGCCCAAACCACAGAGCAAAGGCCAAAGCCAAGGTGGGGTGGGCCAGGACAACCCACCGAAGCCGCAAGAAAGGAACAATGCCATGAAGACAAAGAAGGACACGGGAAAATGGTCTGAGTTCCATAAGAGCTCCACTCACAACACAAGTGAGTGTCGGGCCAAGTAGTCATTGGTAGCCAAGTTGAAGGCTTCTGAATCAGATGCATGTTCTGACTCTGAGTCACAACTTGACAAGGGGAATGAAAAAGGGCATTAGATCATTGATCTGGATCCTAGTTTCACCGTGGCCACCACCACAATTTAGAAGAATGAGCCTAAAGATCCAGAGGAGGGGAAACACCTCTCCACTTTCATATGTGGGTGAAAGTTTCCTTGTTGTAGTTCATTGTCGATAGCAGGAGCCAAAAAAACCTCATTTCAGCAGAGGTCATGAAGCGGATGGGCCTACAAACGACAACACATCTATAGCCATACACCATCAAGTGGCTTCACCAAGGACGAGATCTCCATGTTAGCCAGAAGTGTTGCCTTCCTTACAACATAAAGTCCTTCACGGATGAGGTACTGTGTGATGTTGCTCCTCTTGAAGTTTGTGATGTATTATTAGGATAACCATACTTGTGGAAGTGACATGATGTATATGAGTCTAGACCTTGCTCTATGATTATTAATTTGGGCAATAAGCTGTACAAGATACAGAGGTAGCCTCGCCTATCGCCATCTCTTTGATCACTGCAAATAAATGTAGTAAGATCATTTCCCAGGCCAGGAAATTTTCTTTCCATATGATTCGCCCTCAGGACAAGAAGAAGGTTGTGGCCATGGCTTCCAGACAGGGATCCTCCATATAGCAGCAACAAATGGACAAGGTCATGGAGGAGTATAGGGACATTTTCGCCTCACCTATAGGGGTACCTATGCACTGTTAGGTCAAGAACTCCATCGATTTGATCTCGAGCGCGCAACTACCCAATGGACTGATCTATCAACGCTTTTTTTTGGAGAAACATGAGCTTAAGAGGCAAATTCAAGAGATGTTGTAGAAAGGGCATATCAGGCCAAGCTCATCACCCTATGGGAGCCCAATTCTATTGGTAAAAAGAAGGACAAAACCTAGAGATTTTGTATTGACTATCGGGCGCTAAATATTTAAATAATATTAACTTGAATTCCGGTTATCACTAGGTGCCTATTGCACCCTCTGATGTGTGGAAGACTACCTTGAAATCCAAGGACGACCTTTTCGAATTGTTGGTCATGCATTTCGGGTTGACGAGTTGCCTTGCAACTTTCATGAGATTGATGGATGACATCTTGCAACCCTTCACCAATGCATTCATGGTGATGTATTTAGATGACATCTTGATCTTTAGCCAGAGCTAGGAAGAGCACCTCCACCATATTCGACAGGTCCTTTAAACCCTGCAACAACACAAGCTATGTGCCAATTTGGAGTAATGCACTTTTGGAATGACCAAGGCTAAATATCTGGGGTACATTATTGATGAGTAGGGTGTGCATATGGAACCAACCAAGATACAAGTCATTTGGGATTGGCTAGCCCCAACCACTCTAACAGATCTTCGCAACTTTTTGGGTCTTGCCAATTTCTACCACAGGTTCGTGTTGGGGTTCTCTCATATCACATGGCCTTTAAGTCAAGTCACCAATGGTGGAGTGAAAGCAAATTTTTTTGGTATAAAACTGAACAAAAGGCATTTGCCGAGTTGAAGCATCACCTCTGCTCTTCACTGGTGCTCACATTACCAGACCTGCAACAACCATTTGAGATTGAGACAAATGCCTCCGACTATGCTATTGGTGCAGTTATTAGTCAGCAGGAGAATCCCGTGGCTTACCACAGTGAGAAACTCTCAGAAACAATCTGAAAGTATCCTACTTATGACAAAGAAATGGATTCCATTATGCAATCCTGTCGTTAATGGAAGCATTACATTCTAGGGAAGGAAATAGTCATCCACACAGACCACTGACCCTTGTAGTTCATATAGACACATGGGAAGTTGCAGAATGATCGCCATCAGAAATGGTCCACATACCTGAAAAAATTCTATTTGAACATTAAGTACAAGAAGGGCAGCACCAATAATGTTGCAGACTACCTCAATCGACCACCAGTCATGGCGCTGATCATTGTGCTCGACTCCTATGGGCACGAGACTTTTGAGTGGCCGCATCTTTACGAGAGTGATCCAGAATTTGGAAACACATAACATATATTCCTGGAATGTAAGAAAGTTTCAAATTTTCACCTCCAGGATGCATTGTTATGCCACCTAGGACACATATGTCTTCCTCCAAGCGAGCATGCTAAGATGATTTGGGAGGCGCACTACAGTCGGGTCACTAGACATTTCGGAGTATAGAAAACAGTGGAAGTACTACAAAAGTATTTTTATTGGGCGAACCTTCATCAAGATGTCGGGTGGTACATTAAATCCTACACTGCCTATGCCATTTCCAAACAAACCATCAAGAAGCAAGGCCTATATAATCCTCTGCCTACTCCTAGCCAACCTTGGGAATCCATCTCCATAGATTACGCGTCAGGCGTTCCTTCTACTATGCACAACAATGACTGCATTTTCATGGTCGTTGACAGATTCTCTAAGATGGCCATTATGGTGGCCCGCAAGAAGAGTATCATAGTAGAGGCCACTGCTAAGTTCTTCTTTGAGCGACTGTGGGTACACTTTGGGATCCCACAATCCATTATCTATGATTGAGACAACAGATTTCTAAGTGCATTTTGGTCAAATCTATGGTCAATGCTAGATACCAAACTCACTAAGTCCATGACTTTCCATCCCCAAACTGATGGCCAAACATAAGTTATCAACAGAATGATCATACACATTCTATGCATGTACAACTCGAAGCATCCATGCACATGCGATGAAAGCCTCCCTTATCTCCAACACAACTACACCAGAACTCTCCACAACTCAATGGGCCACAAACCCTTTCAGGTAGGGCTAGGATTTTAGCCATTATGTCCCATTGATGTGGCCATACAATTTGCAACTGCTCAAGCAGATTCAACTCATGTTTAGTCCAAAGCCGACAGGGCTAACAACTTCACTAAGCACAGTCAACACATCCGCCAGTAGGTCCATGATATATTAGACAGAGCCAATGCTAAGTACAAGCATCACCATGATCAACATCGGGTGTCGCACAAGTTCTAGGTAGGCGACAAAATTTGGCTACATTTGCAGAAGGAGTGACTTGCCGAAGCCCATCACAAGCTTTGCCCATTCCAATATGGGCCATACACTATCACCAAGGCTGTAGGGGACAATGCCTTCAAGATCAACATTCCATCATTCCTTGGTCTGCACCTAGTGTTCAATGTAGACTGCCTTTGGCCATACTTTCCACCATTGCAGAACAACCCACACCAAAAGGGCTAAACTCAAACTGCATGGAACATGACACAATTGATCGGATCATGGACACACAAATCAAGAGCACTCGCTAATAGAAGATCGAACTATATCGAGTTGTCAAAGATGGCCAACTCCTGCACCAAGGTAAGTGGCTCACTAGGGACCAAGTTTAGTAGAAGTTTCCCCATCTCATGGAGGCACTCAACACAATGGGGACCATTGCTTCCTAAGGGGGGAGGATTGATCCAGGTGGATATTGGTGTCCATCCTCCTATTCCACTTGGACCCCCAACATTGTCTCTTTTAGTTTTTCAGTTTCCTTAATTGTAGCATAGTTTACTATTTTTTGTAGTTTTTTGGGTCATGAACTTCCGGAGTCGTTTTGAGGCCCTTAACAACGTTTTAAGGGAAAATAGAGATACCAATTTTTTTTAAATAATATTGTGAATTTATTTTTTGCCTACTCTTTGAGATCTTCGAAACGAGGTATTATTATAGACAAACGGAGATCGTATGCAAAAGTTACAACCCTGGGAAATTGATGCACCAATTTACCCAAATGGGGCCCATAGTTTTGGTGCTTCATCTCCTAGGGTTAGGTTTCTGGATTTTTAGGGTTTTCCATTGTTTCTCAATTATAAATAGGCCTTGGAGCCTCATTGTAACACAGTTTAGAGGCATGTAACTGCCACATCTCTTCTCATAGATAAGCTACCATCGCCCGAGCTAGTTTATTTCCATTCTGTTTGTAAGCATATTTCAATATTTTGATATTAATGAAATGAAGTGTAATTTATACTGCATTTCTATATTTATGGTTATATCTGTGATTTGTTGCATTCATGTTTTAGTTTGGATCACAATACTTTACCGAAAATGTTCCTTTGCAGTTGTTCACTTGATGTTGAAGTGTTTCTCAAAATTTTGTTCTCAGATTGATGTGAGTTGTCATCCTCTCCTCTAGCAGTTTTTACAAAGGTGATTGTCCTTTTATCCTCTGTCTTGGATTCACTGTATTCTCCTTCATAGCCTAACCCAATATTTATGAGAGGAGATCTTTGAGCATTTAATATCGCATCCAGTTTTTCAGACCCTTTTATCTGCTGAATATTCATGTTTAGTTTAGTTTGAGCCTTCTCTAGCTTTTTCTTTAGACTTACCACCTCTTCCTCCAATCTTTCACACTCCTAGATTTTCTCTTTTATTTTCTTCATTAAAATGTCTTCCACCTTCTTTGCTTCTTCAAGTTCAACTTTCAACTTGATAATGTCTTCTGAATTTGATTCTTCCTTTACGTATTTCAATAGGATCTCTTTCTGATTTCTATTCTTTAGTTTAAGACTTTCTATTTCATCTAGGGAAATGATTAGCTCCCCCTTAAGGTCTACCTCACCTTCCTCTTCTTCTTCATATTCTTGGCAATCGTTTTCAAGTTCTTCCAAGGCCATCAACATGAATTCCCTCGTTCCATCTTCACTAGAGGATTCATTGGAACTTTCAGATCCACTGCTATCTTCTTGAGCATATACATTTTTTCTTTTGAAATTTCTCTCTTTCTGCATTTTGTTAGATTTGTTCTTCTCTTTCCCTTTAAGTTGGTTTTCCTCTTTCCTATAAGGAAATTTTGATGCATAATGTCCCACTCTTCCATAGTTAAAACACTCAAATGTAAGTTTTCCTTTGTACTTACATGTGCCTTTCTTCAACCTTCTGATAAATTTTGCTTCTTCTTCATATGAACCAAAGCATGAAAACTCCTTTTCTTCTATGGGCTTATCTACCTTGAAAGCTGCCTCTTAGCTGGCTACCTTCCCTTTTGGAATTATCATCTCATATGCTGTCAAAGAGACATGTAGTTGATCTTTGTTCAAAGTCTCAAAGTTTGTTGTTTCTTCTATAGCTGAAACCTTAGGCTTGAATTTAGAAGGTAACGACCTCAATATTTTCTGAACTATTACACTTTCTTTGATTGTTTCTCTTAGACCCAACATGATATTTACAACTTCATCAACTCTTAAAAATAATTTATCTATATATTCATCTTCATTCATTTTTAAGGTCTCAAATTGCGTTCTATACACTTGTAATTTTGCCATCTTCACCTTTCTATCTCCATCATGAATATTTTGTAAGTTAAACCAGATATCTTTAGTTGTCTCATAATGCATTACTTTGATAAATTCAAACTCGCATAAACCACTTAGAAGTGCATTCATAGCTTTTACATTAGCTTTAAAATTCAGTTTGGCATCTTTGTCACTAGTTGTTTCCTTTGGTTAGACTTCATATCCTATCATCACAACAACCCATACGTCTACTCCTAGAGACATTAAATATGTCATCATTCTCACTTTCCAGAAAGCATAATTTGCACTAGTAAATAGAGGGGACTTATTTGTTGAGCATCCTTCTTGACTAGACATTTTATTGACTTAGGACCTACTTCTAGCAGTTAGAATGCTACTGAAGGAACTTGGCTCTGATACCAATTGGTATTTATGATTGGGAATTACTGGGGAATTGGGGTGAATATGTAATTCAAAATTATATACTTTTTTCTCAACTTAATTCTCTTCTTATGCAGCTAATGATTTATGTTTGTGCTCAATTATTATTGAATTCCTTTTGCAGGTGTCAAAGAGAGAAATTTGTAGATTTATTTATCAAGAATTCAAAACATTCACACAACATTCAATAATAAGCACATGAAGACACCAAATATAAGTGGAAACCTTGAAGGGAGAAAACCATGATTCTTAGGCTGAAAGTGATGTGAAGGCAAGTTGCTGCTCCTTGTTACATCAGATTTTTCTAGGCTCCAACCTACAAGAGACTCCTACCTCAAAGGAAGCTCCAACGCCCACAAGTTTTCTGTAGGCTACAACCCCTAGAAGGCTCCTACCTCAACAGACTACAACTTGTTCCTTTTTAATCTACAACATAAAAAGGGACATAAATCTTTCAATTACAACATCATGTCACACATGTTGGTTACCTCATTTACAATTCTGCTATCAAGTCTACTATTGTACTGCTTCTCCTTTCCACTTTGTAGCTCTTCTCTTGTTGTTGATTAACTTTCTTATGTAGATTGTTTCTCTTTTAAAAAAAAGTCCTTTTACCATTCCACATTGTATATTTTATAAGCAAGCCATCTTGGCTTTTTGTATTCTTTGCAAGAATATGAAATGAAGCATTGTCTCTTGGACTTCCAAAAACTGTTCACAAGCTTGTCTCTTCACTTCTAGTTTTGAAAAAATAATTTGTAATATAAAATATAACTGAATTGAAAACAACTCCATTAGTAATGATTAAAAGAGACAATCAATCATTTTCTATTGTCCTTACATTTTATGTTCAGTCAAAGCCTATATATGATAATATATATATTTATATCATATATATATTATATATATATATATATATATAAATATATATCTTAATTATATATAATATAATATATAGTATGCAAAGGTTGAATGCTGGAAGGTTGAAAACATTGTTACATGGGGACATGACAAAAGTTGATATAATATATATATATATCAACTTTTGTAATGTCCCATTTTAACAATGTTCAACCTTCACATTCAACCTTTGCACTTCACATTTAACTTTCAGCCTTTGCACTTCACATTTAATTTTCAGCCTTTGCACTTCACATTACTTTCAACCTTTTCCATACAAGCTTGCCAATCCAACATTTAACATTCATCTCACCAATCCAACATTCAATGACATTAATGACATCAATGCCAATATTACCAACAAGTAGATAAAATTGGCTAAGAATAAAGGAGAATAGAAAAGACAACTGAGACAATGAATATGAACCAAGAGAGATATGAGAGAGAGGGAGCATGCCAATTACTGTGTAATCAGGACGATTGTAAATATCTTTGTGTCAATACAAATTTTGTGTGATATTATCCCCAAATTGTGCTTGATCTCTATGCGTTGGAACTAGTAAATTGTTCTTGTGAATGTAGTGCCTGTGAAATTCATTATCTTATTGTTGGGATGAGTTTAGAACTATGGTTGTAGACAGTCAAGCCCCACTGATAAGTGATGGCATGTTTGTTAATATTCTAAGCTTGCATATATTCCTATGTGCATGAGTGAGTATGGCAGGTCAAAAATTGTGAAGAATCAAAGCAAACAAAAAAGGGAAGGATCCACAGTTGATCACTACAAGTATCAAAAATGACACATTGAGGTGACAATGAGTGCATCGAATGAGGGGTGTTGAATTCCTGTGTAAATATCCTATAATGAAGGGAGTTGAAATCACAATAGCATGGACAAGTCGAAGTTTGGATTTTGAGAAGTGAAGAAGTTGAACTTCGATTGACTTGGGGAGAGTGTTGGGGAACTGTTTAAGCACTGAGACCACCAACACTCCACCAAGAGCCATTGGGTTGATCCATCATCTGATAGGCTTGATATATGGTAAAGTTTCCCGTCATATGTTGTGTTGGTCATCAGGACTGTGGGGAAGTTGTGGTAAGAGTCTGAGATCGACGACAAGGTGAGACTGATATCTCGTTATATGATAGTGGGATCACAAGGTGCTTTTGGAGTGGAGTATTGAGACCCAGTGAGATGCTGAGACCCGATATGACTGTGGGATGACATTTATCAAAGCCGTAGAGAGTTCGTTGTGACAAAGCCTGGGACCCAAAATTGAATTTGAGGACTGAAATCCCAAAACCGAGACCTATTATTTGTTGGAGATGGGAAAATGTCTGTTAATTGATAGAAGGTGTCATTCAGTTGGGAGGTTAGGTCGTGGGTTGGCATAACAAGGCAGAGCCAACACAAGGGCATGAAAGCTTAACACCTTTCAACTTAAGCAACTGGTTCTGGGTACAATCATATGCCCAGACATGATAAATCCTTGGGTTCTGAGGGATTTCATTTGAGAAATGTGCAAGATACATGGGGATGTTGCATGGAGACTCCTATAAGGAGTTGGAGAGGTGAATTTTTGTAATGTTGCAGCTCTTGCGAGGAGTTATAGAAAAAACTAAGCATTGTACTTTTGGTATAAACAATGGGGATTGACGTATATTATTTGGCGAAGAAAATATAATGTTGTACATGTTGTGAATGTAGAACTAACCCAAAATGATCGACTGTGATGAGAAGAATAGTCGGTGCCATGACTAACAATTTGGGCCATTGTCATCATGGGAATAGCTCAAGTATGGGACGATTAGGTGGTGGTTCCATACAGGGTTGGATTTTGGATTTATGTTTTCCCATCATACAATTTTTTTTTTACGTTTTCATTCTTATGTTACCCATCGAAAAATGTTATGTTTAAAATTTTTCCCTTCAAAAATAATATTCTCATAATAAATTAACCCGTTTACAAATAAAATCTTGATTAAAAAGATACCCTTCAATAACATAACTATTTTAAAAAATTTCAGATATTTATCTTAACTACAAAATGATCATAACACACAAATCACTTATTTATTTTAGAACATATTACGCTAGGTATGTGGGTTTGACAAAATGTTGTTATCAATCAATATGAGACACTATAACTGAAAACAAAGTTATATAATGCCAAAAAATTAAAAGAGTAAGTTAAAATAATTCATAACATGCAAATTTGTGCTTTATTAATGGGTTTCAGGATTTCATTTTGAGAAACACATGTTCAAATTTAATAATGAAGTTGAAGGGAACACGAACATGGGATAATCGTTGCCCATTGGTATTTGAGGGTGATATTTGTGAGGTGTTGTGGACGCCGATTATTAGGTTCAAAGCTCCAAAGCTCCAGTGTCCTTCACATTCGTTACAAGGGAGTAGCTCGATCCATGGCGGAAACAACGAGAGGGACCATGTGGTTGAATGAGTTTGACATATTGCTAGTTTGCTAGCTATAAATGCATGGCCAGAGGGAGGCGAATCAATCCTAAGCCTTGAATGTCAAACATTTGACATCAGAAAATCTACTTCATTGAACATCAGCTGTAGCTTAAGCATGTGAGTGTATCCGGAAGCAGTGAATACATAAATATAGCTTTTTCCTGAGTTTTTCCCTGATGACAATTCGTAAAAAATTCATTACCATTTTAAGGTATGGAAGATGTGAATGACTTAAATCTCTTCTCTTGGAAGTTGATGGGTAAGATGTGAATGCATTGAATCTTCTCCTTGATGCCAAAGGGTGAAATGAATGCAGTAACAAGTTCATGTAGAATAGGTTAACCTGTGTCTTGGTCTCACAAAATAATGAAATATCTGTTGATTTAACTTGCATAGATTTAGTATTTGACTACTTGGTGAGACACAAACACATCATACTTTTGAAGTATTCTTCCACCACAAATTAAGGGCCTTTTTGCACTCCTTGACGGATTAAATTATGTATTAAAGTCTAGTTGTTTTGCACTGTGCTTAGTAAGTCAACGGTCAACCCCATTTTCACTAAATCCTGGGCAATTTTTACTCTCTTAAAGCCCATGGCGAGGTCCATTAAGAAATTTATTTGATTTAGCTATTTTTAATGCAATTTTAGAACAATTTACATAAAAAGAATTCAGTAGAACAGTTCTCTGAGAAATGATCTGAATAATCTTATGGAGTAGCTTGAGCCAGTTTCTTTGGATCTATGCAACTGAAGTATATCTTTTGTATATCTATGAAAAGATTAAGTCTTTGCCTAAATGTGGAATGTGTAGCTTTAGTTTTCTAACTATCAATAAAATGTGTTCTAACAAATAATGTGACATTGTAATACCCATTGCCCCTACAAAAAAAATGGATGAGATGGCAAGTCTTACTCTATGAGTTGAATCGATGTCCTACTTGTAATGCTATGCAGATTTCGATGATTATAGAGATCGAAGTCTCACTTTATGAGTTGAATCGTTTTCCTACTTGTAATGCTATGCATATTTTGATGATTATAAAGGTTAATAGTTTTTTTTAAAGAGGCTTTCACTTACCTCTCTGTGACATGTTGTCCCTTAAGGGTAACTCCTACGTTCATTAAAATGGATAAATTCATCCTAATACGACACATATCTTTTCTTCTTAAAGAAAAAAATTCGAAGTCGATGACATGCTTTAAACATCTACCATATGCTTTAAACATCCACCATAATAGATTGTAGTGTACGCCGAAATAAACAAAGTGAAACTATACTCTGATCATATATTATTATGCAGAATAAAAAGAGTTTACATACTAGGAAAACTGGTGAATGATTTTAATATCGTTCCACATGAACTCGATTACTCATGTTCCGTTTAGTTTCAATTTTCCCTAGTGATATTGTTCATATGCAATTTATATTGATTTGAACTTTCTATGCAGCAAGTTGCAAGTTTGCCAGTTACAACTCATCTCAGATCAAGTTGTAACTCATCTAAAAAATTTGTATTATTAATACAAATAAACATACAATATTACAAAATTTAAAGTGAAAATAAATAGGATTTAATAACGTTTTGAGAAAATTACTACTGGTGAAAAATACGTTTCCCACGGTTCCAAACACGTTCGCAAAGACGGGCATCCAGAAATTTTAGGCGTCAAATACAGGCAAAATGCCTCATGACGGGCAAAATCCCTGTTAAATTCCATCCCTGGTTCCATACATGCACTCATAAAATGTTGTGAACTCCTTCTACTGATAAGCTACAACCCTTTGATCTATTTTAAAAGCCACCAATTCAATTGAAAATAATGTTTCAATCCCTCAAAATTTGGCCATGGCTCAAGAGAATTCACGAACTTCATTAACAAACCTAATTTCACCATAGTTTTCCTCTTATTATACCTTCTCTCTATCTCTATATCATGTTGTCATGAATGATTTATTCTTGTTCCACGTTCCATGTGCCATCAAGTGTTATATTTTTAGAAATATTCTTTGAGCAACAACTATAGGGCCCAACTAGCCAAGCAAATTCAAAGGAGATGCACCCTCAATTCAAAATATGAATTACACATGTATATCACTAGTTTCTTATATAACTCACATTTATTGAAAAAGATATAAGGTTTTCACCATTTCTACAATATTTCATATATGTTCATTAAACTCAATAAGATCAAAACTAATTTCCCTTGTCAAAAACATAATATAACTCAAATACTTGGAATACTCCCTAGTGGGACCACTACTTAACACTTATTTTGATATTTGTGATCTTATAGGGAAAAAAAAGAAGAAAATCATAGTTTATCCAAGGCATTGCATTCTTTGTAGGCTAAAACAACTTGGACCATATATGGGTCAACACCTTACAAAAGATAATTACTTCAACCTTGTATTTATAACAAGATCAATTTACATGGAATCAATGATTTTATGAAAGGAAAAATGATTTTATTGTATCTTGATCCATTTTTATGGTGGATTTTATAGCACATTATGGGGATATTAAGATAAATACACTTTTTATTCAATTTGTATATCTTCAACAAAAACCAATTATATGGCACATTCAACATTTATAGACTGTAGAAATTGGAAGAAATTTGCTTTCGCTAATGAAATCAAGAGACACAAAATTCTTCTACTATTATGCGGAAAGGAAAATAGACGATAGAAACACATGCAATAACATGCAACCATAAAAACAAAATGAACACGATGATTTTATAGGGGAATCAAAATGGGAAGAACCCCTCCACTGCTTTGCATTAATTTATATGTGAATATGGATCAATTACAATGTCTTGCTTCAATCTTGAAGCACACCTTGCACTGCAATTCTGATCTTCAACTCACTAACATATTCTTACCAACACTTATCCAATTCGAGCCTCATCATTCCTCCTATTTCCTTACGCAATCCTTGAGGAAATTAACCTCTAGAAGATAGGAGAATTCCATATTTCCTTGCGCAAATCTTGAAGGAATTGATCACTTGCTCAATGAAAAACTATACACTCAACTAGCATACAATTGATGATTACAATGTGTCTTTTCGTCCACTCCAACTAGGAAATTCGAATTCCATGCATGATTGGGTTTATTTTTAGTAAATTATTCAGTTAACTGAGAGATATGTGGTTTAACAACTATTATAACTACTCAACTAAACTCCTACTAACTCCACTAAAGATAGAGCTCAGTTAACTAAGTTTAACTAACAATAACTCCACTAGATTGCTAAAATTTAGCAATCAACTCATGCAAAAATCTACTTCTAGCCTTTAACTCAAATTCACTAACTTAAATAGGAAACAAATCCATGTCACTCCATCTAACTGCAATCTAAGTCATATTGTTGATGTGGAAAATCAAATTTCTCCATTTGACTAAGGCACAAGTCAAATGAAACCTTTTCTTGCTACATTTTAACACACTCTTAGCAAGAAAAGGGTTATGCACCACCCTTATCTTTCTTCTATGGAACTCAAATTTGCCTCTTGAAAATTCCTTTGTCAAAATATCTGCATCTTGCTCCTCTGTGGGAAGGTACTGCAACATCATGATTCTCCTCTGCACATAATCTCTTAAGTGATAGTACCTGATATCCGTTGTGGACTTTTGTACCTCAATTTCTGGACACATTAACATATCCATTATGGAATTTTGATTTAATGTTGTTAACATTTTTCCTTTTATTGATTCTTTTCTCCTCCCAATGGCATTGTCATTTTGTATATCACTTGTTATAGAATGAATTATCTTCGTATGTGGCGATACTATGCTCAAAACTTGTTTGATTCTTATAGCTGACTTGTAATGCAACCCCTTGGGATTCACTCCATTTTTTTGAGATTGATGTTGGTTTTGGATGAACGGAGTAGATTCTAGGTCTTAGAAATCTATGACGAAGATGAGACTAAGTGGTTTTGGAAGGTAACTACCCATCCTCTCTCTACGTTGCTCCACCTTAGTTGCATCTCTCGCTCAGTGAGGGTTTGCTCTACAACAAGAAGAAATTCATCACCTTCTAGTTCATTTGGTTGATGAAATTCATACGTTATCAAGTAATTTTCGATGGTCTAGACCCGTGTTCTCAATTACTTAGGGCATGATTACATATTGTTTTCTTTTTTTCTTCTATCTTTATTGAATCGGAAAACCAATGTAGGTCAGAACACTTTCTGGTTTATTGGAATGTTTGGTATGTTCGACGCCTAATTTCTGAGAGTTGTTGCATAAAGTGAAATCCCTCCCCGCTCTTCACATAAATTTGGTAAGATGTATTTCAAAGGGTTTTTATTTTGAGTTGAGGTTTCAAATGTTCTGTCTCATTAATTTGTAAATATTTCTTCTCTGCACATTCCACAATAGTTGTAACTTCTTTTGAAGGATTACACACATGTTAATGGTTGAAACCTTGGTTCTATATATCTGTGTTAGGTAGTTTGGGTTTATACGAATTCAGTCTCACTATGTCACCAGGTTTTATATTAATTCTTCCTTTGTGTTTTGATTATTCTAGGTCATCAAAAAAATGCTACCAAACTTAGAGTAGGGCTTATATATTAAGGTTATATGCATTATGAACCTTAATTCTGATGTAGGCTATATATAGTGTATTGGGTGTCGGACGTGTGACCTTGAACTTCATTTGGAGTAGGGATTGTATCAACCTGATAAATATTGTAATTTTATTATGATTGAATAAACTTGAATTTGCCATGGCGGTAAACTTATAGTTTTGATACAATGGCATGTCTTTACCAATTGTCTTTAATGAGTCTATAAATACTTGTGGCCTTCGACCAAATTGCATTTTGAGTCTTCTCTTAATTTTACAGTCTCATGTACTTATTTAAATTGTCAAAAATTTCCTTCAATGTTTTCTTATTTACCGTGATGACTACCAATGTTTTTCTCCATTGGAGCTAAATTCTTTTATTTTCATAGTAAATATATATATATATTTTGTTTATCAACCCTAAGAACCCATGTTTTATAGGTTTCATTGTTTGTGGATACTCTCTCTCGACAAATTTGATTAAATTCTCTTACTTTGTATATTACGTTTACTACTCTTGATGTTCATTCTTTTTATATGTATTCATTTCATTATTATACTTAAACTTGATAGACTAGTGGAACCTAAATTCCAGGATCTGCTATACAACTACCAGTCTATGAAATTTTGTTCATTAGGGTTGCATATAACCTAACTCATCCTTAATATTTAGCTAGTTTATCATGTCATATACTTTTATTTAATCACATCTATATCTCAGAACAAAAATAAATATAATCAAGAAACATTAAAAAAACACATTTCACTTATTTGTTTTGAGTAAAAAATCTTCCACAAAAATTACAGGGGAAAGAATGCTCCACCCTACCAATGAATCCAATAATCTCTACAAGAACCCCCTTGAGCCATATTCCCAACCAGATCAGTTTGTCGGACAAAGACCATATCATGTCCAATCCAAAACACACCCAGACCCCCACTAGGTTTAGTCCAAGTTTCTAAATCTGAGCACACATGTTCTAGATTGGAATCCCACTAGCCAACCATCTTAAGAATTCCTTTCTTGGCAACGTCCTTCCTCCCTCAATAATGTATTACTTGAGGGTTCCTAGCTTAAAACATTCTTTCTCCTCTTTCCCATGCCTCCTCCAATTAGGCTCCAAGATAATAAGGTCGCCTCATGTTTTTTCCCCTCACCCTCTTGGCTCCCTTTTCCCTAATTGGTAATTTATCTCTAGGGAGAGTAATCTGGGTAGGAAAATGCCTCTGCCCATAACTGTCTGGAATGTGAAACTATCTTTTCAATATCTTTTCCCACTGTGATTTTCATGGCTGGCTATTTTCAATATTTTTTTAATGCAAAATTATAAAATGAGCATTTATGTTCATTACTTGTTCATACTAGGCGTTTGTTAAGTAACTTTAATAAAAGTAAAATAGAGTATTTACCATTTATTAGGGGCATTACATCTTACTCCCCTTGAGCGAAACACCGTCCTCTATGTTTTCTTAGTACTTAAAACTGTATGGAATATGCCTCGCACATAAAATCCTCATCCTCCCAGGTAGCCTCTTCCGGTTAAAGTGCTTCCACAACAATTTAACCTGGGTGATCACTTTCTTTAGCAGCATAATTTCTCTCTGATCAAGAATACGCAGAGGCTCGACCAAGAATACTCTATCCAGTTTGACTTACATCCACAATCATTACGAATGTCATTAGTTTCCCTCAATCATTATATATATATATATATATAATCATTTCAAACTTTATTACAGGCACCATTAGTTGTTATTTATGTACCCAACAAGGGTTAGCAACCTACACTCAATGAGAGCTAGTATTATCATTGTAAGCTCATCAACAATAGCAATAAATTATTTTAACTTACCTAATGGCTATGCCAATTGACAAGGACCCAACCGTGTGGTTCCACTATCAATTTTATACCATAGAAGTACCAATTCCATTTGCACTACCTACATAATAATAATACCATTTTATAAACCATTTGTTGTTATTGCCTTTTATGAGGTTGAAACTAGTGTATTGTAGTATTGGGTAGTATTGCTATGCTTTTATCTTAATTCAAATGCTACATATGCATTAGTCATGCATGAGTAAGGTTTAGGATAACTTCCATTTCTTTCCATGTTCAAGGCGGCTATATTACTATCTACTCTGTCCAAGTAAACTTAGTTATGGCCATCTTGGGTTTCTTGCTATTTTCTTTTAGCACAAAATCAAGAGCCCACTTTTCAACATTCCTTCAATTTTGGCCCTTTGTCATCCTGCATTATAGGTTATTAATAAAAGTTATATCCAATTTTACTTCCGTGTGCAGTCATGGGATTTCTCCCTTTTGCATTCGTTTACGTATTAACTGTCTCACACTCACTATGTTGCTATAATATAGGTCTTTTCTTATATGACAAATTATTGCATGTTATTGACTTCATTCAACAACAATTTATTTTAATACATTTGACATGTAAGGTTTGACGGAATGTTAATAGACAACAATTTTATCCCCACGTGAGAATAACTAATTATATTATTATACTACTCATATATTAATCATACTTGTTATCATCATCTCCTTTTCTTTTGAAGTTCAAGGAATATTTTCTTACCTTGTCCCCATGATGTCTCGCAACCAATGATTTTTTCTTTAGGTACCATCATAATTTCATGATATCAGATATGCCACAACAAAACATTACTAGATTTCTAAGACAGTGACTTCAACTTAACACTTTCACGGTAGATAATATCTTTGTCCTTTGTTCAAGTGGACCTAGTCATTTATCCATCGGTTGTTTCATGCAACAATTAGGGTTGTATAATTTAGTTAGTTTTCTTTATATTACTCTTTTTCTTATGATATTTCCCCAGCAGACCATCAAGGCTAAAAGCACAAGGTAATATTAAAAGAAACCACCATGACAATTCAAGGGCATAACCTAGAGTAGTACATGCATGCTTAAAATAAAAAAAAAATATATAAAAAAAAAATTACATCACCAAATATTACTATTGTACTTCTCCGACATGCCTCACCCACGAGTGTCCCTCAACTCTCTCTTGTTGGGGTTTGCATCCCTTTCTATTATGCAATTTATTCATTAAGGTGTCTGGAGGTTACATGGTCTCCTCCCCACCTTGTATCTTACATGCTTGTTATTCCCCTCAACACCTCATGTTAGTGTTATTATCTTGACATATTGATTTTGTAATCATATATTCATTCTAATCAACCATTTAAAAAAACTTCATTTGTGTCTATAAAATTTATATTGAAGTTATTTTAGGTACTTATTTGCAGTAACATTAACTGATGGAGCACTGCACTTTCCATGTTAGCACATCACACGAAAAAAAACATAGGTATTTATTGTTCCAATATGTTACCAACATTCTCTTTTCCACGACTTTAAATTTTCTTCTCTTAAGATTATGTGTCACATTTTCTTTGGTTACCTTATTTGGCTATCCTCCTATTTCTGATCACATTTCACCTGTACCCATTATCAATCCTTCAAGCCGTGTTAAGACAAAAAACTCCTCAAAGTATTTTATATACACATTCATTTTCGTGTGTATCTAACATACATATATATACATATTTCCAATGTTGTTCTTTATCAGCTTATGATATTTTTTAAAAAATTAAAGAAATGATATCAAGACCTACAAAGACCAGGTTAAGAGTTTCCCCTATTGTTAGCTATAATTGTATCATTGCGGCGTTTATATATATATAGTATATAAATATATATATATATATATATATATATAATTATAAATAGATATCATATATATATATATATATATATATATATTAATATAATATATAAGACATCAGAGTTACAATTAACACTCATTTTAATCAGTCAAAATTTCTCTTGTAATCTTTATTTCAATCAAACGTAACCTTTCCAATTGCAAGGAAATTATAAAATAGACCAATTAGCGAATAATTCCACGATTCAATGTTACGAGTTTGTAACTCACAACAATATTGAGCCCCTTGCATCCATCAAGTATAGGAAATTCAAAAGCTATATGGATTCATTTTCTATATTTTAGGGCCATTGCATTCCCTTCCTAGTAAATTTCCATATTCTTAAAAGTGACTCTATTCTTGCTCGCTTTATACTTACTAAATTTGGTGTAAATATGATATCTTTCTGAGTATCAACAACACTGTTATGAAGTGCTTCCATGATTATTTAGTGTCTTGGAGTAACCCATATGCTATTATCATGCCACTTTCAACTTAAAAGTCTCAAATACGTTGCTCACTTTTGTTGAAATATGTAATTAGGTTCGGTCTTCATAATGTCTTATGTAATCTTAATTATTCTATGTAAAGAGGGAAACAAAAAAACATTATTATTATTTTATAGCATGGGTTTCATTCTCAAGGTAAATTTATTTATAGGTCAAGCACCCATTGTGCGATTCTAGGGTTTTTCATAGAGTAAAGAAGTCAATAGAGTCAAATTCATATATAAAAGACCCCATTGGGCATCTTCTAACAAGTCAAAAGAATTTATTTGAGTCAAAATGGTGTCAAAAGACCCTCCAAGGTCAAGTCATCCTACAAGACACAAGTCAACCTCATGAAGGAAATTTGTACCCCTGGGAAGCTTATATAGAAGAGGTATTCGACCTCATTTGAAACACACATTGAAGTCATACGAAGAAGTAATAGAAAAAGGAAGCTGGAATCAAAATTTTTGGATCTCTCTCTCTCTCTCATGTGAAAATAAACTATGAAGTTGGTAGGTTGAAATTCTAAAGCTGCATCAAGGTCAAAGTTGTGAAGCTGCATCAAGGTCAAAGCTATGAAGCTGCATCAAGGTCGAAGCTATGAAGCTGCATCAAGGTTGAAGTTGTGAAGCTACATCAAGGTCAAAGCTGTGAGCTCAAGGAAAATTTTAAGGATAGAAAATTTCCTTCATGTTTAAAAACATTGGCGAATCTCACTAATCACTAATATGCAAACAATAAAAATTTTATTGATATATTTGTAAAATTATTCAAAATTATAATGATTTTATATATAGCCTATATATAATGTTGGCGATTTTTATGGTAAAATAATTTTATATCCTAAAATTTGGGTGAATCGTCATTTATAAAAATTGGAATTTGACGAATCTTTTTGTGGAAAAATCATGGAAAATTAGCCCAATGGGCGAACATTAGCCCCTAAAATTTTCCATGTGTGAGTTGCATCAAGGTCGAAGTTGTGAAGTTGCATGAAGGTCAAAGCTATGAATATGATAGGTCAAAGTTGTTGACGTTGCTAGGTCGAAGTTGCAAAAGTTGTTGCAGGGAGTCAAAGTTACTAGAGAAGTTGATGGAAGGTCGAATTTTGCTGCTGGAATATGTTCAAGGAAAAATTATCAAGAAGGAAGGTCAACTTAGTCTTGGAGGGGTATTTATCAAGGTTTTTAGGTCTTGGAATTCATCATTTGAATATTCTATAATAAGAGAAGAACTCTTTTGCGTATTCCTCTTAAAGGAAGAGGTTTTGGCCTTGGCTAGTAGCCTACATTTTGTGTCCTCTTGTCTCATTTATATGCATATTTTCATAGCTGTTTGATGATAAGAAAACAATAATAATCAAGTGAAGAAGAATATAATTACAAGTACATCAAGTTAAGTAAAAGAACATCACAAGCCATTAACAAGGTAAGAGAAGTCATCTAAATCTAGCTACCCTTGATTTCTACACATGGTTTCATAGCTAAGGTGAAAAAAAAAGGAGGGAAGACAACTTGAAAATCATCCAATTGAACAAGGATACATAAGGGTGAAGCACAAGGAGAACATCAAGGAGAACTAAGAAGCATCAAGGATGACTATCAATCTCATCACAAGGATCATATCACCAAGACAGAACATCACTTTGAAGAAGAAAAAGACCTCAAGGACCCCCCTTCCACTCAAAATACTCTAAACAGTCGTAATAGGGGTGATTTTAGGGGCGAATGTTCACCCTTTGGCGAAATTAAGGGGTTTTAAATTTTTAGTGGGCGAATTTTTTGTATCACAGTACATTTTTACAGATCACCTCAAATAGCCCACCTTATTTTAAGGGAGAGGGTAAAAAAGGTAAATTTAGCCCTTGAAATTAGGAGTTACAGCCTTCCATTCGCCCATTTTCAAGAATAGGTTTTATTTAAGTGAATCCATTCGCCCATTTTCAAAAATAGGTTTTATT